>JNEY01000173.1:102302-114393 GCA_020875895.1 Aphelenchus avenae | reverse complement strand
TGGGGATTCGGATTCGGAAATTCGGTGGTTTTCGCTTCGGTTCGGATTCGGATTCGGTTTGCCAAAATTGGACCGAATTTCCGACTCTTTTCGGCCCGCCCGCAACATGCAAAATCTGGCCCGCCGCAGGCGACACCAACGAAATTTTAGGGGAAAATTTGACTAATATATTGAAAAGTCCATCGGTCGGCGCCTGGCGGCGGGCTGTTTTATCTAGTGTGTGTGTGTTGTGGGCGTGAATGTGTTGCAGTTCTGCACCTTGGTTTTTGGTCATAATGAAAATCTGATGCTTCGGATTCGGATTCGGAAAATCGGTCGTTTTGCTTCGGATTCGGTTTTGATTTTTAACGTTGCTTCGGATTCGGATTCGGTTTTATTTTTTAAAGTCCCCAGCCCTGGCGCGGCCCATGGCACGAAACGAAGATGGACCTCTAATACTCATGGAGAGGGGCAAGCGAGATTGCCAAAGGGAGGTGGCTTGTTTTTTTTCCGATGTTTTAGGGGTCTCCTTAGTAATCTCCGCCAATGTACGGCTATCAGAGGCATCTCTTTCTATGCTCAGTTGCTCGTACCAAGTGGTTTTGGTTCCGTGATATCACGGGGAAGAAAGGCCAAAAAGTGCACCGTGATCATTTAGGATCGGCATTCGGTAGCCGAACCTTACTGATTCCCCGCAGTATTTAGTCATCATCGCGTACAGTACGGTACGGGCCATTAGACGGTGCGGCACGGCGGTAGTACGGGTCGTACCTGTGCTAAATGTCGAAAAAATCTGGAGCCCTACCGTATGCCGTACTAGGTAACCCAAACGTACCGCACTCCGCACTGACTGAACTTCCCGTACCGTACTCCGTAGCGTAGAGTACGGAGTAGGGTACTTTACGGCCGTACTACCTGTACGAATGCCGATATTTTGTGACCATCACGCAGCTTCCGGATGCACCTTATGGCCCGAGCAAAAAGCTAATCGCCCGTAGAAAACCACTTTATTCTCCTCTCGGAAATCTCTGCGAATCCTCCACATCGTTCAGATCCATGTGATTGCGCATGTAACGCTCGGATGCCTTCTGCAGAGGTTGGTAGTCCCACGGGTAGTAGGAGCCATTGCGTAGCGCTTTGTAGACAACGCGTCGGCGGTCCTGGCTCTCCATCACGGCGTTGTGGTAGGCGCGCAGGTCCCAATTCTCGCGCACTTCTTTCTCGAATTCTTGGACTAAACAAGAGCATGTAGTGACCCTGAAGGTGAGTATATTTTGCTCCACTGTTGGAAAATGACGCGTCATCACGCCAAGGAGCTTTCTATACTGAGCCAATGATAGCGTAATCTCCTGTTACGGCATCTGGGCTCATTGTTTTCAAGTAGTATGAGATTTCCTTTTGGAAGGACTCTCATTTTTTTGGACAACAGCATACCTATTGTTTTGTACTCCGGTTTCTCGACGAGATTGACGAGTTCCTTCGGGTCCGCTTCGAGGTCGAAGAGCTGCGACGAATGGGACATACATGCGATATACTTGAACTTCCCTCTTCGAATGCAGACAATCGGCGTATCCGACGCTTCGGCCGCGTATTCGAGATAAACCTAATTGTACAAAATGCGACTCGGCTCGTGCAGAAGTTCATACCGGTCCTCGCTGGTAGTTGAGGTCGCCAGTTAAGAATGGGACAAGCGTCTTGCCGTCGGTCCTCGGAGCGAACTCCATTAGCTCCGACGGTAGTGGAGACCATTGACTCATTAAGTCGGTGACCGTCGCCGTGAGGTCTAGCGTCGACACAGGCGTCTTTATGCAACAACTGAAGGCACTGTTTGGTTGCATGTGGAAAGAAAGCAGAGGCATATGGGCGCACTTTAGTTAGTACGCATTGAAAATCAATGGAAAACGTTGACATTTCATTCTCAGTCCTCAGCGCTATCATGAAATTTTTTCGCATTCTTTAAATTTTTCAACATCTGCTCCAAATTCCGCTGGCGTCGCCTGCTGAGAGCAGCGTCTGTTCCAAAATTATTTTCTCACTTGCCTGGGCGCCAAAAGTGGTCGCGTTGACGCATAGGCAGGAGGTCAGTAAATTCAGCCCGAAAACCGTAGTCTGAATTCATGTACTTTTTCCCGGATTTCCCATTTAAAATGACAGTCATTTCAGAATGCAGACTGGATCCGTGGAGCCACTTGTGGCGCAACCCGCAACACGCCATCACCTTAATACGGGTTAACCCTGTTCTTGATGAGCAGTGTTTATGTTGGCAGCTTACCTGTTGCTCTTTCCGACGCTCGGTGGTAGTGCCATCATTAGCGGCACTCTCGCGGATCCCTCGAAGAAGTTCATCTTGAACCAGAGTCCTCGTTCGCCAAGCATATCGCCGTGGTCGGAGCAGAAGACGATCATTGTGTTGTCCTCCTGTCGCGTGTTCTTCAGCACTTCGAGAATTAGACCGATCTAGAAATCGTGCTCGTGACTACGATGGCAACCGCTTGCGTACTTTGTCGTCGATGAAGGTGATGTTGGAGAAGTAGCCGCGCCTCGCTCTCTTAATGTGGTGCTCGTGGATGTCGAACTTTTGGTAGTCGCAAGAGCGAAGAATGCGTTGCGAGTGTGGGTCCTAGAATTCATACTTCCTCCTGAGTTTGACTACCTATATAGCCTTTACCTCAAGATGAGTAATAGGGACTTGTACTTGTCCGGGATAGCTCCCTGGAGGTTAATACTTTATCCCACTTTAGCCCCTGACCATTAATGGGGGGGGGGGTGGAGAAACTGGGACAAATTCCTAAGGTCGGGAGGTCTGGGCATGCAGGCCAGGCAATTTTCCGCTGCTGTGTTTAGGGCAGGTACATCTTCCCTGCCCAGTTTTGCCTGCCAGTTGCCGAAGTCCCCCCCCCCCCCCCCCACGAAATCTGCTCTCACTCTCGCTCTCTCTCTAAGGCAAGACAAACGCGAAGTAACAAGAAAGAAAAAACTAATGTTGCCACAACGTTAAGGCCCGATTCTACCCTTTTGCCTTCTGCCTGACTCGAGTCTTCTGTCTAGCAGTGTCCATTCCACTTTTATGGACGTGTCTTTCCTGTCGCATTTAGTGGTCATGGGGCCTATTGCTATTTTATACCGACCGTCATGCCTTCCTATTCGACACTTGCTGTTGGCACGTACTTACTTGCTTCTCGTACGGGATCGCTTCCACTTCCGGCAGAAGATGCTTGCAGTCCTCGTAAAGGTCCCAGTACTTCTGCCTTGCAACATATGGGTCGTGTGGATGTGTGAAGGACACTGTCAAGCACCACGGGCGAGCGGTTGGGGAGTCTGATGTTCTCGACAGATGATGAATCTTCTGCATGGCGAAAAAGGCGACCTCGTCGTCGTACTCCATTTGATTGGTGATCTCGGCGACGCCGGCCTCTAAATGCACGTTTAACCGTTGAGCAGCAGGGACATGATCACCTCCGGCTTCGAAAAATTCGGTGCTTTGCTTGGCTTAGTTAAGTCCTATTCGTGTTCACATGCAAGAACGCTTTTTCCCGAATCTGAAACTTGATCAAGGCCCGCGGCTGGGCGCATTGCGAGGGATTTTTACATTTTTCCGGTCCAAAATGTCGCTCAAATTTCCTTCGTATGCCATTGTATGATTAAAAATGAGGGAATGTGATTTTCCATCCGGTCCAGATTTGGCCGGCTTTATCGAGTTCCGTGGTCTGAAGCTGTGAAGGGAAAGCTTCGGATGCGGAACATCGTAAAGTCGGTATTTTGAAATATGGTATTTGCTTCGTTTTTATTGCTCTTTTAGACGCGGACTCTATTTGCATTTTTGACAAAGCCAGCCCTATTATGAGTAAGGCGCATCTGCCTGCGTACCGTACTCCCTGCCATGCTGCCCCCCCCCATACCCCTCGTATGCACCCTGTGTCGTACTGAGGTCTCCCACCGTACCGACTCCGCGCCGTATGGACCCCTTTACCCCGTACCGCAAAAACGGTACGGTAGGGAGTACGGCACTGTTCGGTGGGCCATCTATCACTAGCGGCTGCGACGGATCTGACATGGGACCACATTGGTGGTGACCTTGACCCGGCGTCGCCTTGCTACCACCGTCTAGGCGTTAGCGCGTCATGCTTCTTTATCCCCTCTAAAGGTCGACAAATCCAAGCCGTACCGTACAGCCGTACCGTACTCAGTACGGCCCGTACTAAAAAGCCGTACTAGGTTGGTAGTAAAGGCAAAGATAAGCCTAAGCGAAAGCGTAAACTTTTGCGTAACCGTCATTTTGATAATTTTTTGCCGATAATACGGCTTTCAGTACGGCTGCCGTACTGACCCGGTGCCGTACCGTACAGCCGTACTGGCCGTACCTGCCCGTACCGCACAACCGTAGTACGGCAGTACGGTACGGTACGGGTGCCGACCTTTAATCCACTCCCATAAATATCCCTCTCAAGCACGTTTTCTTCGGCAATAATGTAATCCGACGCTTACAAAGCATTGCTTACCCGTCACCGAGCTCAGGTTGTGGTACCACCAGTCGATGCGCTCTTCCGGCTTGTGGTAGTTCGGCGTCCATCCGAAGTCCGCCGGGTAGATGTCGGTGGTCAGACGCTCTTCGAAGCCGTGCAGCTGATCCGGTCCGACGAAGTGCATCTTGCCACTGAGCGCCGTGTAGTAGCCGGCCATGCGAAGGTAGTGCGCATAGGTGGGAATGTCTAAAACTACCCGTCACATAATCGTCTTGTCAGTGTCCCAAAAAAGCCTAGCACCGGACCAGCTTCATCCTTCTAAGGAACGCCCGGTTGGTGCTACTTCATTGATGATGTGGGATCTGCCCAAAGTCAATGCGATTCCCTTGCTTTCCAGACTCGGCGAATTTTCGCAGTTTTGAAAACGTCGCCAGTTGCCGAAACCGTTAAGGTACGAATGAGTACGGACGTGGCTAAAAGCTAATATTGCCACCTCCGGCAACGGGCAAAAGACCAGTAAATAGTTTTGCTTGAATAACGCCAGGAATACCACGAAAATCTTTTGAATGCTTTACTTGTCGCTTCTTGCGCCCGCTTTTTGCTTCTCCAAACCGCTTTCCGACTGGTGCATCTGTTCGTTCGTGCAATGAGACTGATCATGGCATACTTACCCGAAGCGAATTCCGCCGCATTGTCATAAACCCTCGTCCTCTTCGGCAGCAGTCCCGACATGAAGGACGCTCTGCCAGGCGCACATAGCGGCGACGGTGTGTAGGTATTAGCGAAGCGAACGGATCTCTCCGCTAACCTCGACAGATGCGGTGCGTGGAGAAAGGACGCTGGGCCATCCGGGAATAGCGTTCCATTTGCTTGGTCCACCATGAGGATGAGAATGTTCGGTGGTCTCTGCGAGGAAGTCTTCAGCGACAGCAGACGTCGCAAGGTCAATCGAGGGGTGTGGGACCTAGACCCACGGAATATCCTTCCGGCCACTGAAGGGTTGAGGAGGGGCGACATTGTTCAGCGTCTAAACAAACGGAGGTTGAACTAGTTGGGTTTAGAACTGTTCGAACGCAAAGACAGCTGCATTTAAACGCTTAAATCAAACATTCTACCAAATTGTGCGTCCTCCCCAGTAACTGCTTTGAAGACTTGATTACTACGAACGGGTTCCGGCAATTGAGCTACCAAGAAAAATTAGTTTCACTGCGAAATGAGGGCCGAACCGTCGTTTAACGAAGGCAAAACAATGAAAAATACACGTGTTGAACCACGCATGGTAAGGCCATGCAAGACGTAAAAAGCCTAGCAAGCTCGCGTCCATCAGACGTTTTGCCCAGTACAACGAAGGTCCGTAGGCGCGTTTGATACCGAATACCGAACTTTTAGGGCTAGCATTGGATGACGACCATGCGAAGCGTTAACATCACTAGCTATTCCTTTTGCTGGCTCTCGGTTAACAGCTTAGACTTGGGTGCAAAAAGAAGAAAAACGACAACAAGAATAAACAGAAGCAAGGTGGGCCCTCGTCCTACGCGCTCGAGAGGTTTGTGCAAAACACGCATGACAAAGGCACGCCGAAGCGTCAAGAAGGCCTAATTTCTGATTCAGCTAAAGGCGTAAGAACACAAGGAAAAGATTCAATAAGACCGGCTGACGTGGCTTTTACGTCAGTTTTTGGGAAATGCGGGAAACTTCCGTCGCTACATGCAGGAGCACCCAGCCTTTTCCAAAGCAGCAGCAGGTATTTTTCAACCGGATGCAATCATATGATCTCGGGCGGCAAAGTGTCTAAAAAAACGTAGAGTGATTGATGACAGCGGGCAAGGGAGGTCGACAAAGCCGTCCGCCGAATTCACATGAACGACATTGGATATAGCCAAAAATTCAATTCTCGAGTATAGTGCCAGACCTAGATAAGACGCTAGCGGGTGCAGCTCGCCATGTCCTGAGGGTCAAGGAACTGCCTCTGCGGCTTCTCACGATCCACGGAAGAAAAACTGATTAGCTCAAGATGTAGACAGTCACTAAAACAGTTTATCCCGGTATTTAAAATAGCACCCCTTTCTCAATGCCGCGTTCATAACTTTGACCCGCGCTGACTTGAATCAGGCTTGCTCAAAAACCCGAACGTATTGTACTTAACTTCAACGCGTCAAAACATCGATAACGAAACGAGCCAAAGAGAAACACCGCCGGAAAAGTTCCGAAACGGTCGCTCAAACTAAGCGAAACGAAACGAAAACGACTTCTGGGTGCACCGCAGGGTTTTGCGGAGATGACCGATTGACCCGCTAAGTGTGCGACATCACCTGTTTCCGAAACGGCGGCGGCCGACACGTCATCACGTGACTTGCAGGCTCTTTCGTGTTTCGGAAAGCACCCTTCGAAGTGCGCCAACGGGACACCTTCGGCCGCCCGCAAGACCGAGTGTGCAAGGCGGTGCGCGTCGCCGTCGGTCTTTGGGCTTTCCGCCGCTGGCCATCGGCCAAGAGTACATCCGCTTCAGCTGGACGCTATTTAAAGGAGTCGCCGCAACGGGGTCAATACTTTGACGCTTCCGCGTGCGGGATATGCGCCAGCCGGGGTTGCAGAAAAATAATTCTTTTTCCCGACGTTTTCATGGAAAATATTCAAAAATTCTGATTTTCCAGTTAGTCGTGTTATTATTCCGATTATTGGCGCATATGCAAAAAAAACGAAAAAAACATGTTCCGCCAGAGCATTTTGGAAATAGCCGTGCTTAGAGGTAATAAGTAAAGTCGGAAAAGCATTTTTGCAATCTGTCCCGGCAAAAGGTTTGCTCCATGCAGTAGGCAATTTACTTACTTCCCCCCACCCCCAAAAAGCAACTGGAATGGGATGTACCAAGAAGCACTTTGAACTTGGCTTCTTTATAAAGAGAGGTTCCTGTAAGGGGAAGCCTGGTCCGGGCCCCTAAACACGAGTAAGCAATTAAAATGGACAACAGCCGGCTTGTTTGCACAAAGAAAAGCGGCCGTTGGCCTCTTGGCCGCCTTGGCCCGGAAAGAACCCACGTGGTTTAAAGCGGCAAGCAAGCCACCGCCGGTCATATGTCGAGATTCCACATCGAAAGGATCCTTCTTACTGCTTATCGGCGGCTTTGCACACAGAAAATTCCAGAACGGACCCAGGCATGTAACCTTTTATGCGTCAATCGTCAAAGACCATTTGTGCTATCAATTACCGCAGTGAAAAACTGTGTCAACGACAACGAACTCCTGGTCTCGAGAGACAGAAGGAGCGTGAACGATTGTCTATTCCGTTTTTAGCCAGGAGTCTAAGGAGTTAAATATCATATCCAGGGTTTGAAGGAATAGTGTGCACGCGTGCACTGTGATTCTAGTTCGTGCCAATAGCTTCGATGATGGGTGGTTTACCTGTCTAGGTTGGCCGTCCTGGATTCTGAATTTGAGTTTGAATAACCAAGTTGAGAGCAATCGCTGTATTTGACTTTCAAGACAGTGTAGGCGGATTATGGGGGAAAGAAGCTTTTCGAGAACTTGACGGTAGCTTCACTTGGTTGGAAGCAGTATTGTCAATTTTAAGCCGAAATTTCAAGCTAGCGACATTGCAGTCGAAATTTAACAAATGTGATGAAAATGTGCATTGGCGTTTATTCTGTAAGCTGCAAACCCGTCGGATTCGAAAGTCGGAATTCTGAGTTCCGAGACATTCCTAGGCCAAGATAGGGCCCTCGGCTAACACATAACCTGCCTTCATCCGAAACGAAAGATGCTGCTATTCGATACTCAATTCAGGCGCACTTTTTGCTTTACCACAATGTCTACTATTCCCGTACCGAAGCCAAAAGTCGAGACGCATCCGGAACCCACAGTCTGGCGAACGACTTAATAAGCGTATGATTCTTAATCTTCAAAGATCATTTGACCTTATCAGGGCGCGCCGACTGAGACGCGCCCTGTCGACGACAGTGTTCCTTTGTTCCTGGAGATCACTGTGTTGTGTAACCATGGGCAACCATATGGGTCTTTTTTTAATAGCAAACCCACTTGTTATTTGTAGGGCTGACCGGATAAACGACGTGTCCCTGCCGATGAGACTTCTCTCGTTCTGTCGGTCCTTGCTCCGAGCGTCGCCTTGCGACCGTCCGCTATCATGCGTGGCCTCAAGCTGATCTTCCTTTCCATTCTTATGAATTGCATTCCCGTAAGCTATGCTGACATATCCCAAACTCCAAAACAAAACGCCCGACGCAGATCGCCTGAACTTTCACGCAGATGCACGTGAATGCTGAATGCTGAATTGCCGAATTGCCTCGATTTGCTGAATTTGCCTCGTATTCGTAGGCATCAGCCTCTCTTGCACGCGTTTTTGGCAGTGTTTCGCTGTATCGCAATGTTCGGCGTATTTCGGTGAACTCAACTGATATGGACTGAAGTTGTCCTTACGCCAAGTTCGGTTCAGTTCAGCTAAAAAATTTGCTTCACTGGACTGTAGGTTTACTGGATTAGGAGCCGGTAAACCTACAGGGCCCATGAGAGAGGGCGGATGTTAAGGGGGAAGTCTTCTCTGAAAAGATCGCATTTCCACAGCACTGTCGGTCACTTTGGTTGAAATGACCGGTTCAACAGCTTGTTACCTGGATAAATATTCAAGTATACCTACTCTAATCCTCCTGGCGCCTTTCTAAATTTTGCGATGAATTGCCAAGTTCCCCGAACTTTAGTGCACTGAACTGAATGCAATCTTCTCTTCGGTTCACATCGTGAAAAATTCCCATTCATCGGAAAGCACTGGTTTCTGGGCAGCAATGTTCGTTAAGTGCGTACTACGATGTCATGCACCGTACCGCATCGTCTTTAGTATGGCTGCGGCACATAGTCCGGTTCTGGGGCGGTAGTGTAGCGCGTCTTTCTGCACACCCCGTGACGAAGGCACGGTTTAAGATCAACCCCTTTGGTAAAGAGTCTTTCAAAAATTCTTCAAAGTTTTAGCCTCTCGCCACGAGTACGCCACGATAACCACACACACACACATATTTACGACTGCATACACCAGACGCATTTTATTATGCGACTACAAATGAGAATGATTTTTACGGATTTGCGATCGTCTTATCATGATGCAATTAACGTTTTTTCTTACGCTAATGCGTCAACTGCGCCTGAACAGTAGCAGTATCCTTATCATTTGGCGCTGTAAAATGGTTCATCAGACCCTTCTCCCCAAGTATCATGCGTCGAAAATTAAGGTAAGAAACGGTTGTAAATTTTCCCAATTTTAACAAGGCATTGCTCACGGCAAGGTGCACCAGCTAGGGCTGGACTGTGATTTAATCGGCATCAGTGACCGGTCTTTTTGGTAATCGGGCTCAGCACATTCTAAAATGAATTTTCTACAGTCCCGTTCATTACAAGTGTTACTGCTCTTGCCCTAATCTGATTAGAGCCTGATTTGGCGCAATATCCCGCCATTGCCCGCCATGCGTGTGCATGCATACCGCTTATCGCATGCAAGCGGACCTCCTTCCGCAGCCCCTGAGATACGGATGCTAATTGCGGATGTTGCGCGTCCCAAGACGCAGCCCGCTTCGTGTTCTGCATGGCTCATTTCGCATTTTACGCTTTTCACTTTCGTTCTTCGATCACGATGGCGCCTCGAAATCATGTGAATCGGCTACCGCTTTTCGGCCCTCTTATCAGGCGCATTGTGCGGGAAGGGGAGCTCCCCGCAGCGGAAAGTTCCACACATCTGCACAAAGCGCGTCAGCAAAAACCGTCATTTGGCGCCTGCATTTATTCTCGCATTTCAAGTGGGCTCCGCCGCAAAGCGGGCCATCGATTGAGGTCGCTTGTGAAAAGCGACTTTAAATCGTCGTCCAAAGCTTGTGGATTTACAGATGACGACAGGGATTGTCAAACCAACGGCGTCTTCATCAGACGGTGGCAAGGCACCGAGCACGGCATCCACGGATAAAGTCAGCCGAACGAGTTCGACTACCGAGAGCTACACGTGCACAGTGGCGACGTCATCGCCGACTGCGTCGATTCAGCGGAAGGATGGACTCTCGTAGGTGTTCTCGGCTATGAGAACATGAAACTCTAATCCGGTATTTTGACCGTGTATTTTTCGATGCAAGCTTGGAAGAGATAGGTAGCTTGCAGTGACGTATGGCGAGCGGAAGTTTAGCATAAGGTATCGAAAGAACATAGAAGGGTTTTTGTGATGCGAGGTCTTGCTTATCGTTGTTCTCAACGGTTTCATTGTCTCCTTTGTGAATTAGCCAAATTCGTTGGCTTTAGTCGGACAAGAATGACGCATTAATTATCAGCATGGTGGTCCAGATGAGCAGTGAGGGTCTCCGCGTGGGTACCAGCGCTGGATTCTGATTCTGAATTCTGAAAATTCTGACGTTTTCGCCAATTCTCAATTCTGAAATAGGGCCAAAATGTCAGAAGAAGCACTAGGTAAAATGACATTTTGAGGGCCCTTTACATTTGCTAAACGGCCCGCCGCTAGGCGCCGCCGGAACGAATTTTACGCTTATTTTAACAAATTTTGTCCAAATTTCGCTGGTATCGCCTGCAGCGGGCCATATAACAGACAACGTTTTGTTATAGGTGCTGTTTATGAAACTCGGTCTCACGAGCCAAGCCCGTGTTTCCTACATTAGCACATCAGGGGACGACCAGAAAGTCTATAATCATTGCGGAACCTTTTTGTTACCCCACTCGTTCCCCCAAATTTGGTCAGACTATGTTCACAACTGAGCTCAAAAACAGCCCGCCGCAGGCGACACCAGCAAAATTTTAGGTGCAAATTTGAGAGATATAGCCAAAATTCGATCTGGGCGGCGCCTAGCGGCGGGCCGATTTTACCTAGTGATGATTACGTAATCGTTAGCTCGACCCGGACCCTCTCCCAAACCTGCAATCAAATGTAATAAGATGCCCGACCCTGCCCACCAACTGTAAGGACTACAGAGTTTATGGACGCTCCCTTGTTGGCAAAGTACCAAATTCTGAATTCTGATTCAGAATTCTGAAAATTCTGACGTTTTTGGCGATTCTAATTCTGAATTTGATTTTGAGATTCTGAATTCTGAAATGAAAATCCAATCAGAATCCAGCCCTGGTGGGTACAACAACAAGATGTACAAGCGAGGAATGATGTTCGGCATGTCTGGCGTTATACGGAAACGGATTTGGATTTTTTTGCTTGTTTACCTCATTTTTCGGTATCCGAATTTTTTTAGCATCAGTTGACGTACACCGAAGGTCTTGACGAAAGGCCCTACGCGGCCCTTTTGCCAGGAATTCATGTAGGTGTTGTAGCCATCGGCTAACCCGGCTAACCTATAGTTCTGTTCTTCGGTGGCTAGCCATGTTCGAAAATGGTTAAGGTCTACAACCAGGGATCACGCAAGAGCTAATCGCTACTGCTTAGGTTGTCGAAAAACGCTAAATCGAAGCGAAAATGTGTCTTGAAGTGTTACCGTTTGAACAATATGCCGTCCATAAACTTTTGCAAGTTTCCGCTGCCCTTCGCGTACCGTTCGGACCCGTTTTTTACACGTTTTTTACCTCAAAATTACGAATAATCCTAAGGGGGACCCTTTGGTGAAGAAAAAATTCCAAAAGTATGCATATTTTGTACAAATTTTT
>JNEY01000173.1:16925-30208 GCA_020875895.1 Aphelenchus avenae | reverse complement strand
GGGGGGGGGCCCCCGCCCCCCCCTAGCTACGTCCTTGCCTCCGCGACGTCTACAGGTCTCCTCCGCGTCCGCGTAGCTGCTTGTGTTATAGTTTATCCAGTAGCAGTCATTTCCCGTTCGAAAAAGCGTCACATACGGACAGGGGTCGTCGAGCAAAACTTCACAGACAAAAAAACTAGCGCTCATGTTATTGCACCAAGTGCCGTCCGACCCAAGTGCAGCAATAGGATGACTGTCATTCGTAGGTGAAAATGAACTGTGGTCGAATGCTGGCTTTGGACAACCTGAAGTTCATGCCAGTTTGAAATTTTCGATTGTTTCGAGGAAACGGCTGTGGTTTGGCAGAGCCAAATTGATGCCTTACCCGAGGTTAGATCACGTAAAAAATTAACTTTACAAGACGCACTAACCTGTTGCCCAGTTTGTGTAATCCATCAAAGTTCCGTCCACCCAGGTCCACGCACTCAGATTGTCGCTGAGGGCAACTGGGAGCTGCGAAGCACCTATATACGCAGAGCCGTTAACTTCTTTTCGACTCAGAGCGGCTATAATCGCGTTTGTTTCCTTGTCGTGGATCGAAGCAATATTCCCGTTGTATTTCCGGGAGCAAGTTCTACGAAAGCCTTCAAACATTCCTTCCCATTCAGAGATACCGTCGTAGGAAAACGTCTCCAGAGTGTAGCAATTATTCCATGGTCCGGGGACCGATCCTGGAGGACACTTCGTCTCACAATAAAGCGACCGTAGAGTACACAGGGCAAAGTAAAAATACAACCTTACTCTTTCGGAAAGAGGCATGTCTTGCAAGCCGTTCCGCGTATTCACGAAGGCATTGCTCTTTTGCTGTTCGCGGTGTGTAAACAATTTTCCTGCCTTATCAGCGAGATATCAGTAGTGTCCTAATTCGTCAATACCACGAGGTCGAAGCTCGCAATCAATGTCGTCGTCAGTGACAAAGCCGGGATAGTTTAGTGAGGACATGAGGTCGGTACGAATTTACAAGAGGTGAGGGCCCTTGTTATCTTTTGTTGCGTTGTTAGCAAGCCGACTTCTTGTGCGTATTTACCCAAAGCCTAAGACAAGACCGAAATTTCGGACTCGAGACCACCTCTAAACAGCCGTTTCGGGCTACCGTCCTTGTTTAATACTTGACAAACCTGGACATTGACTAGGGTATTGTACTCAGTTATTCCAGGAACAAAATTATAAGCTGGTCCAGCAGCGCACATGGGCCAGCAGAGCAGCGCCAGGATTAGGAGACAAGATGATCCGGATTAAGACTTCAGAGACAGCTCATGCGACAACAAGGCCATTAGCGCCGGCGCATATTGGGCTACTAAGGACCGCAGAGATACTCAGACACTAAAAGATTGAGCTTTCGCGATGCCATGCACTTTTGGAATACGTACGGGCCGATCGAACAGAGAACAGTACTGCGCCTAATGGTTCCTCATGGCTTTGCGAAACATTTTTAATTCTTTTTTTCTGTTCTCTGGCACGTCAGACACCAGGAAGTTGTTCAAGGCCGAAACTTGGTCAACTGAACTGGAAAGCAAGCCATCATAGTTTCGACAGCCCTTTTAAGGTACATGATGGGCTACCAAATCTGTCACTTTTGAAGTTTATCTGTTCAAAACTGGATCCTTTTCTCAATGCGAGTCACGTTCCTGCGAAAATTTCTCTAAACTGGTCATCGGTGTGATAACAATTAGCTTTCACGAGAATGCTTAATTCATATTTTTATTGCAAACAACTTTCGTACACAGGTAATCGACATGAAAGCACGTGATCGAGGTATTTACTTGAAGACTTCGTCCGCTGTTGGCAGCAATTCTAAGGTATCAACATGCTCGCTTCTGGCTCTACGCGATCGCATTTGCCCTCGGGTAGTTGTCTAAAGGCGCACGCGACGAGATTGTCGACGTTCCTCAAGTCGCCGTAGGACGTCAATTCGTCCCAGTTATCCGAACCGAATGTAAGAGCTCTTGACTTTCATCCGCCTGTGTAACCGACGCTTTAGGTTAGCAGGCGAATCTAAGTGGCGCATGCCGCCTGTCCGCTCGTCGAGATGGTCATTCGAATATTCGGCAGGGGAGTGAATAATGGCGGTGCGAGTCGGCGAAAATCCTGAACAAACTTTGTTAGGTTCGCAGTTCCAAACTGTCGACTGGGCGTGCTTGGAAAAGCTTGCATGCTTTTGCGTAACGCAAAAAAATATGACATTCTATTTAATCAGATAATTGATGAGGTATTCAAGGTTTGTTAAGCCGACTTACTTGGATTAATCATCGCTGCCCGTGCGAAGGTCGAAGCCTCCATTGAATATGTCGACAGTCGGGCTTCAGCAAACGCTACTGTCACAAGAAGAGCCACGGCGACGATCATACTGGCAAACGAAACGTTTCTTGCAAGTGAGAGCCTGGCACAAGAGATATGTGCTGCTTTAGGTGGCGAAAGGGATCCGTCCTTATAAGGCGACTAAAGGCTTCTGGGATCGAAGCAGAAGAGGCGGAGCTCTGAAGAGCGCAACCGTTGATGCAGATTCGTGTGCGTCGTCGGATTACGCTCTTCCGGCCAGCACTTGCGACAACACCCTCAGTGCACGCGCGGAAAACGCGGCAGAAGGAGTATCATCATACGCAAAACCGGCAGATGTATCCGATAACAACCTTAGCAGGTCTTGTAGAGCTACAAATTATTTCCTGGAACCTGATACTACAACGCAAAAAAGCGTTCATCCGGCCGCGGGAAAACATTTTAAACCTTGTTATTCTGCCGACTATTAACTGCAATTCCCGGAAATGAAGCACAGATCTCGTTCTACACATTGGTGGCAGGAAAGGACTATCACGTAGGCTTTCTTTAAGGCTAAGCTCCGTTGTATGATTGCGTCACAGTGTCCACAGATGGAGAAAAGTTTGTAAAACCGAAGCGCTGTGTTGCTGATGTATAGCGGTCGTAGACCTGCGGACAAAGAGGGGCCAGCACCGAAGGCAAAGGTACGCACCATGACGATTTCGTTGCAGTTGTGGTCGCATATCAACGAAATCGAACAACGCCGGACACATGTCTACCGTATTTCTTTGGATACAGCCCTTTGGGCTCTATTTTCCTAAGCCTCAATTTCTGAAAAACCTTAAATTTAATTAATTTTTTAAATTTTATTTTTCGTGATTTATGCTACGCTTGAAACTCTTTGTTTTGTCAGTATCTATTCAAATACGGTCTTCGCTTAGAAGTAAAGACTCACAAACTGGCTAGCTCGGGAGCGTCAAGGTGGGGCTCTATTGCTCTATTCGAAGAAATACGGTAGTCGAGTACTGGCGCAGCAGCCGACGCTCTAGGGATCTAGGAAATCGTGATAGGCTGAATAGCTTTTGCGACATTGTTGCATGTTCGCAATTTCGTATCCCATGTATAATGTTGCATCTGGGTGCAACAACTATCTAATCTTGTTACCTATTCTTTGTCCCCTCAAATCCGTCTATAACAGCAAAGATTACTATTACGAAATGCTGTCAAACTTTACGTCAAATCATTTGCATAAATGGTTGGGCTCGACTTTGTTGAAGCCTCAAACCGTTTCCGCGGAGTTTAAAAACTTGCTCAAGGCTTGATTCTTCTAGTTGCCGGACTGCCTCAACTGTATGATAACTGGCCTTGAGCTGACTGAAAAGGTCAAAGTTCCCGATATATTTGCCCTTTTGCGTTATTATCGGATTAAAGATGTAGCCGGGCACTCCAGACATCTCCGTATGACCTTTGCAAAAAGGTCGGGAGGCCCAAAGCGCTCATCTGAGGAGAGTACAGCTTCATTGACTAGTGCATTCAATGTACAGAGGTATGCGCAAGCCACTTGATGGCTGTGCATCGCCATAGACGGCTCTTAAGCTTCACGCGCAATACAGTCGGACATGGTTCTATTCCGCTGCTGATGCAACATATGCGTAGCAAAAATGGAATTTTCGATTCTATGGTTAATGCGGCTTTGCTTGGAGTCGGCTTAGCTGCGTCAAGGCAAGACTAATCGCTCTTTCCTTGTAATGACACAACGAACGCTCTGGAGAAATGCGAGAGCCTCTACTTCACGACGTAAGAAAATTATCTCGAGAAGTTCCAACTGGTATGCACTTGTTCAGAACGCAAAAAACGGCTTAAACATGATGAAAGACGGCATTACAACAGAACAAAAACCAGCGTTTATTGATGCTTCTCATTGTAACTGCAAACACGTTCTTGACTGGATTTGCTTCATCGTCGACCCCACGATCCTCCGACAGGGAATGGGACTAAAGCACACGTCGATTAACTTGTTCTGACGGTCATGCCCTTTTGGTCGAAAATTTCATCTCGTTTCAGGTCACGCGGACCTATGACGCGCGGATGCTTGAAATCGCATAAGAAGACAATCTTGGCACAAGGCCACTTACCTATATTGGACAGGATCGTTCCTCGCGTAAAGGGATCTGCGTATTGCGGCCTCGAATCTGCGACGCTAACCAAATATAGCAACACGCTGACGATGAGGATTATCAAGGTAAGAGCCTTGCAAGAGTACATCTTCTGGTTTGGTCGATTAAGCCGAAAATACCGTCAAAATTGGTGGATGCTTGGACCCGCGATGTGTTTAATGATAACGATGCGGCCATTTATACCCTCTTTGTTTACCGGTTTCGAAGTTGAACCTTTACGTACGCGGGTCGGGCGTTGTTTTGCAACGTCTGGAATTCACGCGAAGTAATTCGCGGTTACGCTTCTTGCACGCGCAACTAGGCGCAGGAGGCGACCAGGCGACCAACCAACCGATTTTAGTTCAACTGATCAAAGTTCATGTCGGCGAAAGCATTTAGTACACACGCTAATGTGGGAATGATGCAAAAGCGAGCTCTTCTGTTCAAGAGTCCGTTGTGTAGGTATGTCGACAAACAAGTGTGCACATTTAACTTATTATGGCGTTCGCCTCCGTCATAGCTTGTCACTTCATACCTTCTCGTTGAATAAAGACCGGTGTGGGAGATAAACGCACACTTCGGGCTCAGGCGACTACGTGCCTTGTCGTAGTACTGTTCGAAGCACACAGACAGTTGATGGTGCATAAAATCAAATCGTCAAAACAAACATTTTGAAAGGCTTAGCGAGCTGTATCAATGACAAAATAATTTTTTTAAATATTTAAAATTTTAAGATTTTTCGAATGCGAGTGTCCAAAAAATAAATCCCGCTCAGGGGTCTATAATAGGAAATGCGGCATACGTTGCATACGCTTACAGCGCTGTAGATTAGGTATTTTTTGGCTTTTGAGATGGTGCGCACTAAAGTGCTTTAAAGGCGATTTGGCACAGCGTTAAACTTATCCCACAATGCAGTGTTTACGCAGCCCCTGCTGCAACTTTCGGCTACTGTTTAGAGATCGGCACCCGTACCAAGGTACGGGCCGTACCCGTACCCGTACCTGTATTTTACGGGTACGGGGTTTGGCACGGGGGGGGGGGGTCTCTGCGGGTACGGGGTTTGGCACGGGGGGGGGGGGGGTCACCACGGGTACGGGGCTTGTCACGGGGTACCCTCCAACACGGCCCCCGTACCCGTACCCGTGTTTTTGGCATTTTTGGCCCACCGCTAGGCGAATTTTTAGCAAATTTTTACCAAATAAAATTTAAAGCCGAAGCAGATCCAAGCCGAAATAAACATCGTAGATCGAAGCCGAAGCTCTGCAAAACGTTCATAGGAAGCGCCCAGAAAATGTATGATGCTCACATGGGCAGGCATGGCCGCGTCTTGGCGCCCCAAGAAAATTTTCGTTAAAAAGGTCAAACTCACGACTGACCTTTGGTTGGTATCGCTTCCGACGAGCCTGTGAAAATCGAAAACCTTTCCTTCGGTCGTTTTTCCGCAGAACGAAGCCAAAAAACACCAAAGAACGAAGCCGAAGCCAAAGTTTCCCCTGCTCTAGCGCTGACGTATCCGCAGTTGATAGGGCAGTCCGAATTCTCGCTTATTTCCGAACTCTGTTTTGTTTTGTAGCACTCCAGCCGCGTTTCGTACTATTTCTTCGCCTCTTCGCATTTTAGACGCTTAGAATTAGAAACGTTGGATATTTTAGAAAGTAGTGCATGTCTTGCGAGCACCTTCGCCCCTAGTTGAAATTCACTTTTTGGAGCCTTGTCTGCCAGACGACTCGCTTTAGCAAACCCCCGCGAGCTTTTCGGACGAATCCAGGTTTTTCGAGGGCTTTCAGCGATAACGGACATGTGAATCCCGGTCAGGGAATGAAGTAAGTTGTCGCTTCGCAGCGTCTTGCACGGCACGGCGGCCCAGGACCACGCAAGCCAGTGTGCTTCGGGATGGCACGTGCGAATGCGGTCTCGCGCGACGACGCACAGCGCTGATTGACCCATCTCACCATTTCGAAACTTTTTTTGTCCGACGCCCCACGCTTTAAACCATGTTTTTCTATGGCCAATTTGTTGTTATCCAAGCTAAGGCGATATTTGAACATAAATGGGTGAGAAATTATTTTTGAGATATAGTTCGAGCCAAACAAGCGAAAAACTAAAGAACTTATGGTCATTCAAAATGTTAAAATTTTTTTTAAAAAATCGGGTCTTTGAAAAAGTAGTGACCCCGGGGTCAGTATTAGGTGTTTTACGGTACCTCCCGTCCAAAGCCACCAAAGCGTTTCCGTATTCGTTGATGATCACATGCCTTGCGTCATTCACGACGGAAGCGCTGCCCTAAATGGCGGATGTCTTCTGTTTGAGCAGTAGCGTCTTTCTGCTTGCCATGTGGTCACTGCTTTGCATTCCTCCGAGATTGTTCGAACGATCAAGTGGCAAACAGTCTGCTGGAAACACAAGCGTCTCTAAAAAACCGTCATTCAATCGTCAAGGGTGGCTCGATTTGTAAGTGTCCAAAGACAATATATTCAGCATTGACGTCCGACAAGAATTCTCCAGGCCGTATGACTTGCATCGATTGTTCACAACAGTGACATCAGTATTTCTACGACAAGACGAAATCATTAGCTTCGGCGAAAAAATCAACGTTATTTTGTTACTGATGAACCCGTAGGAAGAGTCATGCACAATCGTGGGATAAAAGAGAGTCTGTAACGCTATCATGGATGCGACTGCGCTTCGTGACTGTGTATTAGAGATAGTGGATGACCCCCCGTACCGTAGCCGTACCCGTACTGGGTACCCTCGTACCGTAGCCGTACCCGTAGCCGTATTACGGCCCGTATTTGAACCCGTAATGAACATTGGCATTGCGCGTTCTAATGGACGTAAAACACAATGCACCACCATTCTTCACGCGACTAAACAAATTTTGAAGAATTTCTGGTCGATTTTTGGCGATTTTGGGAAAACTGGGCCCCAAAAATAAGGCACTTTACGGGTTCAAATACGGCCCGTAATACGGGGACCCCCCGTACCGTACCCGTACCCGTACTGGGTACCCCCGTACCGTAGCCGTATTTTACGGCTACGGGTACGGCCCGTATTACGGTACGGCTCCCTATCTCTGCTGTGTATGTAGATATCTAGAATGCACGCAAAATGACAAATGTACGATGCTAGCGTTATCGTGCATGCGGTAGGGGTACGATCGGCATCATGCATTGCTAACGTTAGCATTTTGACATGCCTTGTTGACGGCCGCTAAGCGCCGCCATAGCAAATTCCCTATGCATATAAATTTCGTTGAATTCATCTGCGTGGACTGCTTTTTGCGGAATTTTGTCCCGCGTTGGGAGCTTGTCATTGGAAAGTTCTTATTAGAAAGCGTGAAACCTTGGGTAGACGCTCGCCTATGTGTGTGTGAACCGTATCAAACGGCCACGGTCCGTACCATGGAATGGGAGTCATTCTATAGTCAAACGGCCAAAATCTTGGCAAACTTTTGGACAATAAACAGACGCCTGATGATCATAAAACAGCTTCACCTTCCCGCATAGTAAAGCCTCCTTTCAAGAAAGAGAAACAAAGCAAACAAAGCTAACCAACAGGGTCCGCTGTACTAAGTGACGATTTCCGTCGCACGTCAGGTTACACAAACTTCGTCACTTGTTAGATAGACATAGTTCGTTTACTACAAAAGCAAATTGGGCTGATCTCCGTTTGTAGCACTCCGGCCGTGTTGACGCGCTGTGTACTTTGTGTTAGCCTCGTTTCCACTTAACGCTTCACTGAAAGCTTCAGAAAGCAGGGCAAGTCTCGTTAGTATACTTTCGCTGCGAGGGTCGCTTCCTTTTTGGAGTATTATCTGACAAGCGCGGCTATTCAGTTTAATCCGATTTTTACCGTTAGTTTCGATGGCACGCTGACCGCATTCATATTCGGAGATAAGGGTTACTGGTTAGCTTCAGCTACTGCTTTTAGCCTCTGCTTACAACGTTTATATGCCACTGACGTGGCAGGAAGTCTGCCGCTGGTGCGCTGAGTTTTGGTTGCTGACCGTTCAACTCGCCGTCATAAATCTCATCGTTCGACAACGACGAAGACGGGTACCACGCTACTGTGGAGGGTTTTTTCTTGCGTTCCTCTGCAAGACCTCGCTGGATACGATATGGTTTATTGAGGTAGGTACGTTGCATGGGATTCAGGGGGATGGAATAAAGTTGAAAACGTCCGTTCTGATATACCAAATTTTCTCTAATTATTCTCTCCATCATCTGCTTCCGTCTCACGTTATACTTTTTTGGAAAAGCCTTTTTTTAGACAAAACTAGCCGTACGCCAGGCAAAGACGGTGGCGTTTCGTCGAAAATTCTTAGATGCCTTGCGAGGTGAACGAAAACTGGATACTGTCTTCGTGGCGTGATCGACCAAGCGTAAAGTGCGCTAGTAAATTGCGTCACGCTAGTTGAGTCGCGGTCAATTGCGTCACTGGCTATGGTTACAATCGTCCAACTGCGTATCTTACTAGGGTTGGGGACCAGGAAGAGTATAGGTCATCAGGTCAGGTCAGATTTGCAGGGCATGCCCTGCAGGTCAGTTCAAGCAGAAATCAGGGCCCACCAGAGCATTAGGTCAAGGTTGTAATTCAGGCAGTGGCGTACCGACAGGGGGAGGGGGAGGGGGCAATGCCCCCTTAATCTCGGAGGGTACGAAAAGTAGCAAAGGGGGGGGGGGGCCTTCGGCGGAAGGCCGCCACGAAAAATGTGGTGAGGGGGTACCAAGGGGCATTTATCGGCTGACAAGATCTTGGCCCACTCTAGCCCCTGCCCCCCCCCCGCTAAAATCGGATCCTCGGTACGCCACTGAATTCAGGGCATGCCTTGCAAATCACGTCAGTTTAGAAATTCTGGCCTACTCTGACCGTTCGTTGTCTTCCACTCGTTGATTTCCCATGACTGGTGCTTTTAAGTGCATTCACCTCGCTGTATGAGTGCAGACACTACCTTTTGGGGTAGAAAGTGCTCGCCAGGGCGTCAGCTTAGGCCGTATATTCAGGGCATGTCCTGCAGGTCCGGTCAAACCAAGAATGGGGGCCGTCCAGAGCAATAGGTCCGGAAAGCCATTTAGGGCACGCCCTGCACGTCAGGGCAACAGGTCAAACAATCCTGACCTGACGTGCAGGTCAGGTCAGGCTGAGGGCAGCCCTGACATCAACCCAACCTTATATCTCACCTTTATGAACCTACTTACCGTACTTAGCCTAAGCTTAATATGCGGGACAGTGATTTTCAATGCCCTTTTCGGGTCTAAGCACAAGCCCTGAGGAATGGCATGGGCTTAAGCCTAAGTCCATACGAAGGCTGAATAACACCTTAACAAGATGGAAAAAATACAACATTGCACGTAAATTCACGATAGAACAAATAAATTGTTAGTCGATAACACTCGAAAAGTGGCGGAACTACCCGATAATGCGTCACCGATAAAATTTTCCATTATTGAAGACAGTTGTCCCGATATTTCAGGGAGTCGGCAGCCAGCAGCTGTATGTGGTCGGCGTCTTGTCCGGGAATTTCTTCGACACTCCCGTTTTCCCTTTCGTCAACTGCACATTCATCTACTGCCAGCAAATGTGCCTCTCTATAGCCATTCTCTATATCAGCAAATTCTATATCAAATCAGCAAATTCTCTATAGCCGCTAATGTGTTTCCGTCTTCGTCATTGGTCACGTACTTTGTGTCATTCACGACGGCTGCGCAGCCCTACCATACGGACTTCTCCTGTTTAGGCAGCGGTATCTGCCTACTAATCATGTGGTATGCCGGAGCTTTGGTGTTTCGTTTTTCTTTTTCTGCCAATGAATAGGAAAGCGGGGGGAATTACTTTCACCATGGACACTCACCACTTGGCAACCCTGTGCAACGGGTCTTCAAATGGAGGCCCGGCCCGGCCCGCGGGCCTTGGGATCGAGGCCCGGGACCGGAGGCGGGCCGGGCCTAAAGGCCCGTTCCGGCAAGTCACCAGAAAAGTGCCTTTGGTCCCCCCTTTGCTACATTTCTATAGGTAAAATTTTGTCCTTCACAGCAAGTTTAATGCCCTGATTTTCATACTCTTGACATAAAGTAAGCTGTCGCAGGCGGCGACATTGGGACTTTTAGGATTATTTGCCAAAAATTGGTTAAAATGTTGACGAAATCTGCCTATTTTCGACCACCACACCGGGCGCTACCGGGCCGGTCCGGGCCTACCGTAGGCCCGGCCCGGCCCGGGGCCCGGCTAGGCCTGCAAACATGACGCCCGGGCCCGGCCCGAACCGGCGGGCCTATGGCCCAGTTGCACAGGGTTGCCACTTGGATGACTCGAAGCAGCGCCATAAGCCAGCGGTGCCCGCATATCCAGATTAGGATCGAGACCATTTTCTACTTCACAATTCGTAATAAAAGAAATGAAAATTCAGTATTCGGAATATACCGCCAGAATTCAGGTATTTCCAGTAGGAAAAATTAGCCGTCATTGCGTCCAGCCGGTGCAAATTTTTACCGTATGCCGTAAATGCTATAATTGTCGTCCTCCCTCGAATAAACGCCCTCCCACTATTAACGTTCCCTCGCCCAACGTACCAACTGGCCTGGCAGTTTGTGGACATCCGTTCTAAGGTCAAAAATGAATAGTCCTGATTTACTAAGCATTGTAGAATGCAAAGCGGATCATGGGGATGCAAAATAAAGTATTAAAAATATTTAAAATTTAAAAACCTTTGCCCCGGATCCGCACCTAAAATAAACGCCCGGGGCGATAATTAGAGGATTTATGGTAAGTATTCGTTTTTTTTTTGCAATTCCGCTTGTACCTTGTATGCAAGCCTTTCAACCAGCGCTAAAGATTTCATAACTTATCCTTCAGAGAGTTATTTACAAGTGCAGAGTTTTCAATTTAGTCATTTTTTCTTTTCGGAATTCAGAAAAAAGCGAATTCGGGTTTCTAGCTTCAGAGTAAGGCCACGCGGCCACATTAAACCAATTACCGCAACGCCACCGCTTTGAGGCCGCATTGCGCCCGCAAAGCGGTGTTTGCGGCCATTGCGGCCGCAATGTTACGTGGGCACCCTTTGCGGCCGCAATGGCAGCTGGTCTTTCCGGCGCCGCAAAGGGTGGCCTCATAAGATTGCGGCCGCAATGGCCGCAATCCATGATTTTGCCCAAATTATTGGGTCTATTGGTTATGCATAATGAGTGATGACGTTCTAAATGGCTGGGAACGTAATAGAAACATTAGTAAGACGCTACGGGACACTATGACCCAATATTGACGNCCCCATTTGCGCGGAATTTAGCCCGCCGGAGGCGTTTCCACCGAAATTTTGACTCACATTCTAAGATTTTGACCTAAAATTTAGTCCGGGCGCCGACTGCGGCAGACCGTCGAAAAGTCGAGATGGGCGGAATTTTTTCGACGATCAAGACCAAGACCAAGGCTAAAATCTCCCGGACTACAGGACCAAGACCAAGACCAAGACCCGCCCATCCCTGGCCGCAATCTTATGTGGCCGTAGTGTAAGGGGCTATTCAGGTATCAAGGTTCTGCAAACATCAGGCCACATAGGGACATCCCTTCTGTAACAAAAACTAGCCGAGAACACAATGCATTTCAGCGCGGATGTCCGAAAAGAATTCGCTCGGCTGTACGGCTTGCATCGATTGTTCCAAAAAGTGTCCCCGGACGTCAACAGCGCAGCAACGCGACGAATCGGTAGCGTCGCATGGACTGGAGTTTGATAAATGCGAGAATTCGTGAATCGTGTTATGATTTAATTTTAGTCAGCCGAATAAAGCCGTGTACTACAAATCACTGCATTTTTATATTTCCTGACGACCAGTTTCGTATGTCATAATATCCGACTGCTGGAGAGCATACGTTATTGTCGGCTTCTGACAGTTTAATAGGAACCATAAAGTGGAAATGAATAAGTAAATTACTAGCACAGCGATGATGACGCGTTACGATGGAGGGGGAGGGGGGGGGGATTTATGGCATGCGTTTGGCAAATTTTGTCAGTAGCTACCGCCCACTGAGATGGGACAAAGTCCGACGCCTTCAAAAGGCGCTAAAATATTTTCACTCAGTTGCACTTTCGTGCAATGAACCGCTTGCAAGTTACTGCTTTACATTAGTCTTAGGCAACTGACCCCCCGGACCGGACTGACACCCTGTTCCCTCGGACCGACTCCCCCCGGACCGGATTCCGGACCGGAGTCCGATCCGGTGCCTGAGTGGTGTCAAAAATTTTCAGCGTCCTAGAGCCCAAAATCAAAGGGTCCCCCTTGTGTCGGTCGCCAACGAATTAATCAGTGTATTTTTAATTTGATCGGCTGAAGTAATAATGCAGTTACAGGATTTAAAACATTTGAACTCACTTTGCATTCGCCCTTCTGGCAGAATTTTTTTTGTATTTCGATCGAAAATGCCCTATTTTAGTCGATTTTTTAGCCTAAACATCGCTAGGATTGACCCCCCCCCCTCCCCCGCCCCGACCGGACGCTGGACCGGACGGACACCTCCCGGACCCGATAATCCGGTCCGGAATCAGGTCCAGTGCCAGAGTCCCGGTTGCCTGAGTCTACTTTCCATCAGTGGGTCTATGCATTTCTCCAGCTAACCATTTTTTCAATGCCGGAAATCCGACTGCACAATTTGTAGTAGCTCACGTATGGCCAATTCTTGGTGGTCAAGCAGCAAACCCGGGAAATGATGATAGCGAAACTTGACTTGGTAGGAAATACCTTAACTCAGGTTGCGAGCGAAGCTCGGAACACTTAAAGGGCCGACGAAAACGCACTAGGAAGGCCATTTTAAATTACCGTATTTCCTCTAACTAAACCCCCC
>JNEY01000172.1:180894-198777 GCA_020875895.1 Aphelenchus avenae | reverse complement strand
TGAACACACCACCGAGTACCGCAGCAAGAACGCGACCGCGATCGCTGCTAAAACTTACTTTCGTGGGCTTCCTATTAAGGCAACAGGACGGCAGCACAACTGGGAAAGGGTTACTGGTACCGGATGGGCCCCTACTACGGAGGCTACTTCAACTGTATCGAGTGGTGCGACAAGGAGGATGCGATTCCTTGTGAATTCGACGCCGACAAGGACAGTCTCATGCTCGACTTCTACGTGGAGCTGAAGAACAAGCCCGGCTGTCTGGTCTCCTTCGGGGTGGTAAGTGGGGACGTAATTAGGTAAGCAGTTCCGCCTGGAGGAGGGGGCACGCACTAACTACTATAACTACGTAGCTCGTCAAAAGTGATAGCGAACTGCGCGGTAATCGCCGATTAACAGCATTAACATTCTACTTTGCCCACTGAAATCCTTTTAAGGACGGTTGTCCCGGATGGATGCCGATTAAGACGAACGCCTCGTCGCTCGGTTGATCACCACTGCGCCATGAACCTAATATAACAGCGCATTTCTTTGTACCGAGCGTTTCAAGAATAAATATGTAGTAGCCAAACGAGAAGGCAACTACGATAGGCCACCGCTCTCGGGATGAAATAGAAACTTTGAAACTCTGCAAAGTGGTCAATATAAATTTAGTGTCTCAAATGCATGAGTTGATGTTGCAATACAGGAAAATGAAATTCTGTAAAGTACGAATGACCATGCCCTCCCGCATATTAGCGAGTTCGCTCTTGCTGACAAAAGGCATCGCTCGTATTTGTCCGACATGGCAGGAGCACTGTGATACTGAGCAACGAGAATTTGAACAGCATAAAGTCTATCTTGCTAAAACGTGTCGTAAAAGTAATTTAGAGCATTGAGGAATTCTTTGACTGCCTCCAACCGTGGTCAGAATGAACTAACTACTTAAGCATGATGAATAAACAAATGGCTGGCTAATGCACTGTTGTACGTAGCTCGCTGTGAGGCAATGACCAAACGCAGCTTCCGCCTCTGAAAACAATCAAAAAGGACCGGTGGTACCGGTATCGGTACAAAAACACGGTATCAATACCCGATATTAAAAAGACTGATTCCGTTCCCCGCGCAGCCCTAATACGGCCAGAGTTAAAACCCTTTAGGGAGCGGATCCTCATAAAGAGCCGGGACCCCTAGTCCTGATCTTCCTCCTATAGAAACTCCTTGCTAACCGCCGCCGCTCACAACGCTTTACATGGTTTTTTTGGAGCGCATGATTTAAAAAAAATGATGTCTTCGAAATTCCATTAGCGCAACCGTCTGTCGTAAGCGAAGATTGACGGGGACATGAAACCGACGTTGCCACGCTTCCACGGGCGCCTGTTTGCTGTCTTCCACTCCGTGAAGCTTCAAATCGTCCGCGTCGCGTCGTCATGAACGGTTTGTGGCTGCTTTT
Organism: Aphelenchus avenae; assembly: GCA_020875895.1. NCBI lineage: Eukaryota > Metazoa > Nematoda > Chromadorea > Rhabditida > Aphelenchidae > Aphelenchus > Aphelenchus avenae. The sequence goes on along the minus strand of JNEY01000172.1, from coordinate 197,345 downwards.
TCTGGCGTTCTTCGTCGGGTTTCTAGCTTCCGTGCTCTTCGCGGAAGAGTCTCGCATGGTCGGTTGCGATCCGAGGGAATGCGAGAAGCTCGATTCCGACGACTACGACTTCAATGACCACGTGAGATGTTGCCGGTATCGAACACGAGACGGTTACTATAGCAGCCTTTCGATATTGTAACTAAGCCACGGCTCACCCGCATTGACATGCTTCGTTCAGCGTCGTCTTCATCAACGAGTCGACACCAAAGCTCTCCATCCCGTTACGACCCCGCCGCACAGAACAAGCGCTCGGCGCTGGGGAAAAGTCCGGCGATCTTTATCCGTTTCAGTTGTTTTTTTTTGGCAATCGTCAGGACAGTACGAGTGGTAGGACGAACAGCGAGACATGGTCGGCAAGCTGCGTGGAGCCGCGCGTGTAAGTCGAATAATCTCTAGTGCACGGCTGCCTCCGCATTTTGGACGCACCAAAGGCTGCCCCGGCTCCTTGAGGGGCACAGGGCCTGGGCCTAGCAGAATCGATACGCGGACTCGGAGTCGAATAATGCGTTTTTTAAGAAATCGGTTAAGAAAAGACCTGGACTAGAGACTCAGCTTGATTTAGGTTCGAGCTCGGCACGAAAAGCTGTAGGATGCTGGTGACGTGGGGCTGCGGTGGTCACGGAGGCCCCAAAGCTCGGTGCAATGCCAGCGCCGCGCCCTTGGACAAATACGTCCTTATTAACGGTAAAAAAGTACACGACAAAACAAGCCTCTTCTTTAATTGTGCGGAATAGTTTTTCAAACCCGCCCCTCCCCCTTCCTCAATTTTTTCATGGATGGGCAGCGGCACGGGGAACAGTCAATGATCGGCCCTGGCCAATTCCTTTTTTGCAAGAGGAAAGTTTATTTTCGCTTAAAAATGGGTATTTAACTACCAGTAAATTGTCGGTATCATTGCCAGAACCAAATATGATAGTGGCGACAATTGGCGTGGCATCGTTTTAAAACTACGAACTATTACCAACTAGCGGCTCGGTGCGCACCGCGCGCCGCGACGCTAGGAAGTGATGACATGTCCGCTTTATTCTTGCTAACGTTTATGCATGCTGCTGCTAAGACGCTAAGATTCCTATATCAAGTCCAGGAACCGTTTGAACTTTGCTTAAGCGTATGCGACGGTCGTGCAAGTCTGACCATCCAAAACAAAGAAATTCACCCGAAAAAAGGCGCAAGTCGTGCCGAAACGTCGTAAATAGGACTTCCCGCTCGCTAGTGTCGAATCAGATTCACTTGAAATTTCAATAATTCGCGCGAATATTTTGTGTGTTATCGCACGATACCAGAATCGACGTGTGAAGCGCAAATATTTTCCTTAGGATGCGATAATGCTGGAAGCAGCGTATCGGCAACCTTCATTTTATTCCACCTCCAGAATAGTGGCCGGCGAGCCAGTTAACAATAGCGAATCACGCTGAGTAGCTGCGACTTGTCGAAAGCACTCGCAAGAGGGTTGCGCTGACTAAGTAATAATGAATCAGCATCGACCGCTTGCCAGTAATAATGGCTCAACAAGTGCGCTGCACAAAATGCGAAAATTGCGAGAATTATTAATTTCAAAAATTCATAAAAATTCACAACGGCGTCGGATTCAAACAAAAACTGAACTTGGTCTACAGTTTTTCAAGCGCTATCGAATGACGCTATACATCGGGGTAACTCAAAATTGTTTTGCCACGGACACGACCCTATCGATTAGGGTTGGGATGTCTGCCAATCGTGATTGCGTGGTTTAGCGCAGCATAACGAGTTTCCATTTTGATCTGGCGTTTCACAACCGCCCCCCCCCCCCCGCAACCCGCTCCGAAGACGACACTGACATTGCAGCAAGAACGCAGCTAGCCCGTGATCGCTGTAAAACAACATTACGCCTCCGATTTAAGGTAAAACCGGACACCTAGCATCGGCTTATTCGTACCGGATGGACCCGTAATATGGGAGCTTCCTCTCGGGTGTTAACGGCGACGACGACAACGACAACGAGGTTCCTTGTGAATTCGACGCCGACAAGGACAGTCTCATGCTCGACTTCTACGTGGAGCTGAAGAACAAGCCCGGCTGTCTGGTGTCCTTCGAGGTGGTAAGTGCATGACCAGGATGTAACCCGTCCCGACCGTAAGGGACGGAGAGCACTATCGAGCCAATGGCAATCGAGAACACCGTTAAATGTGATACCAAATCGCGTGGTAGATCACACAGTGATCAACGTTACGAAACGCTGCGAACGGTCATTGTAGGAAGGCTGCCCCGGATGGATGCCGACCAAGACCAATGTCACTTCGTCTTGATGTGATACCCGACTCCGACTGACTGATATCTCGTTACATTTATCATACTCGGCGTCAGCAAACAATAAACACTAGCAGGGCTGCCGCGCTACGCGCGGCACGACTGGCTGAGATACATGTCTTTTCTGTTCCATTACGTTGAGACTTCATTCTTAGAGTAGCCGAATAGAACCTTTGAGGAGTCCGCAGAAAGCAGAGAGTAGTCGAATAAAAGGTTTGTGGAATCCGCTGAAAGCTCAGAGTAGTCGAGTAGAAGCTCTGAAGAGTCAGTAGTGAGCTCAGAGTAGTCGGAATGGAAGCTTTGAAGAGTCCACAGAAAGCTCAGAGTAGTCGGATAGACTCTTTCAGCTTTGGAGAGCCCATAGAAAGTGATGCTTGAAATTCTGAGGATTGCTGCTTGAAGTTCTGGGGGGGGGGGTGATGCTTGAAGTTCTGAAGAAAGCGGCTTAAAGTCGTGGTGAGTGCTTATCAAAGCTCGGAGGAGTGTTGCTTGAATTCAAGAGGAATGCTGCTTGAAGTTCTGAGGACTTCTGCTTGAAGTCCCGGGGATTGATTCTTGAAGTTCTGAGGACAGCGGCTTGAAGTCGTGGCGAGTTGTGCTTGAAGTCCTCGGGAGTGCTGCTTAAAGTTCTGAGACATCTGCTTGAAGTCATGAGGGGTGATGCTCGAAGTTCTGAGGGCTGCGTCTTGAAGCTCTGAGGGCTGCGTCTTGAAGTCCTGAGGGCAGGAGTTATGAAGTGTGCTGCCGGAAGTTCTGAGTAGTGCTGAGGACTGTTGCTTGAAGCTCTGCGTTGTCCTGATTGGGGCTGGGAGGATTGCTGATGGAAGTCCTAAAGTGTGCTGGTCGAAGTTCTCAGGAGTCTCGCAGGAAGCGCTGAATAGCCCTGTTTGGAAGCATTGAATAGCCCTGTGGAAAGCAATGAGTACGCCTACTGGAAGCAATGAACAGACCTGCTGGAAGCTGTGCGTTGATAAGCACTGGTGGAGGCGTCGAACAGGGAGCGGAGCGCCTGGCTGGGATAGAAGAGCACAGAATAGCAGTGTAGAGCGTCGAGAGAGATTAGCATAGAACACAGAATGACCCGTCTCACTGATTTCAGCCCCACTTATAGGTGCAGTCTCATGTATGCAAATTTGACTTTGAGTGAACAAACACAAAGAGTTTGTTCGCTGTCCGGGCAGACAGGAAACACAGGTTTAAAAGGGAGGATGCGCATACCCGAAAGATGAGAATGACCGTCCGCCGATTTCTCCGACTAGAATCATCAAAACGCCGTTAAGTAGAAGCATGCGTCGCTAGCGGTAATCTGTTGACGGAGGATGCAAGGGTTCCGCATGTATGCTAGCAGCTCCTCCTGGAGTGTGTTACAAAAAAAGCGCTTGCGCAGAGAGAATCAGGAAGCGCCGGTTAGGCAACCGCGATAATCGGAGGGTGTAACGGAGGGGGGAGAAGTTGGTAAGTAGACACTGATCACAGATGCGTACAGAAGCAATGGAGTTTTGGCGGTGACCACCTTCTCAAAAGCGCTGTGTAAAACGACCTCACGCTCGGCGATCGAACAGTCTTTCACTGTGTCGCAACGTTGGCGGCTAAATCAGCCCTTTTGTGCGCATTAGTTAGTCATCACAAGTGCCTGGCCAGATGGATTGCCATTTCTTTAGTAACACACGTTTTAGTAACACACGTTTTAGTAACACACGTTTTAGTAAGCCCACGTTTTAGCAACTCCACGTTTTAGTAACTCCACGTTTTAGTAACTCCACGTTTTAGTAAGTTTATTCGGGTCTGTTCTATTTGACTCCACTGTTAAAATCACTTGTGGCTCAGTTAGCAATTCTCCCCGTTACGGTACCATGGTCCTGAAGAGTGCACAGTGTGCTGTGGCAGCACTAGCATTCTCCCAAAAAAATGCAAATGACCACCCCGAAGGGTGGTGTCCAAAAATTAAGTATTTTGCGGCGGGTATGGGTGTGTGAAACTTGTCGTAATTCCATAGCGGCCAGCCTCTTCAGGACCAATCGTGTCTGACGAATGCTAAGAGATCAATGTAGCGACAGTGAATTTCGGGGAGAGGTGGGTCACGTGCGCGGCTAGCGGCGGCTCCAGTCATCGAGAGCACTTACGACGACCACCAGACCGGTCCTTAAAGGCACGCTTTGCTGAACTTCTCGGCGCTGTGAAAGATTTTATTCGCAACGACCTTGCTACGTTATCCTTGGAGGTACGCTGATACCTTGAATAAAAAGGTTTCTACAACAAGCTGCTCCAGTGTCATGGGTTGGCTGGCAGGTAGTTAAACGTGGACTTAAAGCGTGGAATTACTTAAATGAGGAGTTACTAAAACGTGGAGTTACTAAAACGTGTGTTACTAAAACGTGGAGTTACTAAAACGTGGAGTTACTAAAATATGTGTTACTAAAACGTGTGTTACTAAAAATAGGCGTTTGCGCCAGATCCTCAGTTGCCTAAGAGAGACTTTGTATGTATAGGTGGCATCTGATACCCGGGACCAGCAAGCCGGGACGGATACCTCTAGCGGGCCGGCAAGCCGGGCCGTGGCACATCCCGTCAGCCGGGATGCCGGGCCGGTGTTTTGACCTTTTTAGCCAAAATTTTCGAATTTTTTGGCTTTATTGAACAATTTTTTTAGAAAAATTGCGCATTATCGACTGAAAGCTTCGAATATCCTCCAAGGCGCTGCACATAACGCTGGCGTGATTAAACGCTCTAGTGACCCGAACGTTTGACAGCCCTGGCAACTTAGCTTTGTGTCACGCTGTTGCGCTTTTACTTACAAATTGGGTGTTTTACCCGGGGATGAGTCGTTAAGGTCCACTAGCAGGGCGGTGATTTAAGCGGGTGCATACAAATTCAGCAGGGATATGGTAAAGCAATGCAATGCTGTCATTCCGTCTCAACAGCATCCAACGTCAACTGGACACGTTGTCGCCCTGGGGCCATCCAGAAAATATGTAATCATTACGTCGCCCTTTTTTGACCCCCCCCCCCTCCCGCTGTAATGATTACATTATTTTCTGGGCCCCGTTACTTATCTTCGGGTTTTTGAAACCCGGGTTTTCCGAAAAACCCGGGTTCTAATAACCCGGGTTTTTGGAGGGGCCAACATGCGTTACTTATCTTTCACATAAAAACCCGGGTTTTTACCAAAAACCCGGGTTCTAATAACCCGGATTTTTGGTTCAAGAACCCGAAATATTGGCCAAAAACCCGGGTTTTAGGAAAACCCCGTTACTTATCTTTTTGGAAAACCCGGGTTTTCCAAAAACCCGGGTTTTCAAAATCCAATTCGGACCAAGGGTTTTGAGCAGTTTCCGAAGGGGGGACCAAGCACTTTTCAAAATTTCTCTCCTTTCTAAAAACCCGAATCTTAAAAACCTACGTTACTTATCTTTAAACCCGGGTTTTTGGCATAAAAACCCGGGTTTTAGGGTAAAAACCCGGGTTCTAATAACCCGGGTTTTATAAACCCGGGTTTAGATAAGTAACGCAATTTAGGTTTTTTAAAAACCCGGGTTATTAGAACCCGGGTTTTATAAAAGACAAGTAACGCGGGTCCAAACCGAAAACCCGGGTTTTACCTAATAACCCGGGTTATTACGTAAAACCCGAAGATAAGTAACGGGGCCCTGGACAGCCCGCTCCATCGTCCTGACCCCATGAATATTGTAAAGTTCTGTCCGTCTGATGGTGTGCTTTAGTACGATGATGGCATACTTTATTACTTATTTACGTCGATCCCTAGTACAAGGGGGTGCGGTACGATATGAGCATACTTAGGGAATTTACGCCGCATCAACCAGGAGTTGAGGAAACGCTCGGCCCTGCTGCCGCTACTTGGACGCTACCGACATTGCTGCGTTGCTCCCGCTTCCTCTGCAAACACTGGAAGTAGAACTTGAAGTACGCGTTGCGAACGTTGCCACTGAAAATAGCATTAGGCTACAAACACGCGTGGGGATCGAGCGATTCAGGAGGTAGGCGAGGCGTCTAACTATGTCAACAAGAGTGATGAACTGGAACAAAAATTAAGCGGTCTGGTATTTTTCTGATCATCTAAATGACCTCTACTGCCGGTGGAACCCCGCCCTTGGGCAGTGATACCCCAAAAAAGGGTGTAACATGTCTATCCGGCGGCAAGGCCATGTTACCTGATGATCAGGAGGAAAACGGAGCCGCTCAGCGCGAGCAGACACTGGGACATCGTTTGCCTTGCAGCCTGGCAGATAGTACCGATGGCCGTTAAAACGCAATACGGATCCCTTGACGCCGAGGAGCCATTCGGTGCTATGCGGGAAATCTATCCACGATAATCCTTTGATTCCGAGGTGGGTAAAGACAAGCTTCAGATTGTCCTCGACGTAAATGACGTCATGGAACGTCAAGAATATTTGCAACAGAAACATGTAGAGCGAATGAACTAAATCGCCTTCACGTTACTTACCTGCGTTACGGCTTTACTAGCGGCTGGCATCATCGCACTATCGGGAGCCTTGGTTCATAACCTTTTAGCACAAAATCGCTTTCTCTCCGTCGTACTGGCGCTAGCTGGTTGACCCTGCACTTCTTTTCCCTCAGATTGACGCAGTAAATGCGGATGTGTCCGACGCCGTACTCATTCCGTACCTAGCTCTTGAGGATAGTCTGAGTTACCAAGATTGCTATCGATCGCAACTCTGTCCCAGTTCCTGCTGGGGACACGAAGTCTGCATAGATCCACTACATAGGTACGCATATTTATATAGCATGCGCCTAGCTCTATCGCATGGTCAGAGCTGTGTCACATGCTTATGCGCATGTGCGTTTCATGCGGCCATGTGCAAGTCCTTACTTGATACCTATTTTATGGCATTCTCTGCCCCATCGAATGACGCCAAATGGACCGCGCATCATTTTGGGGTGGGGTGGACTGAGTAACAACTCACCAAACAGCCGAACCTCTGGAGCTTTCTGCCGCAATTTGCCGGTCGTTCTGAGGGTAATAATCATTGTGATTGAGCCAACATTAAGAGCGAAGCTGACGAAGCAGCATATGACGGAAGTGAAGATAACAAATCCTCTGCATACAAACCACTAAACACTCGCGACAGAGAATGTAAGCAAATCATCTTCTATCTGACGGAGGGGGGGGGACTCAATTTCGGAAAAAATTAGCCCGAAGTGGCTCAAAATGGCTAAAATATTATCAATGTCGACTAAATTTCCTAAAAAGTGGGATAATCCTATAGTTTTATGAGAGTTAAAGATCCAAATACCTCATTATCAGCTATTGGGCCATAGAAGTTATACGGTACCTGAATTTCATCGTAAAACGCCCAGATTGATTCGCAATCAAGAGCTTCTTGCTGTTCCGTGATTGCCGCCGAGCACATAGCGACTTGCCGAACGAGAGTAACGACGGGGAAGCCGGCTCCCAGGAAGACAGCGGTCATTGCTAGTGCGATTACGACGACAGTTATTCGTCGAGCGCTCCAGATAGCCGCATGTTTCAGCGGATAGCATATCGCCGTAAAGCGGTTGGCCGCGGCTGCTGTGAGGAACAGCGGCTGGGCATGACTGAAGACCGGAACAATGATGTCTAACGTTACGCCGTTGATGACGTATGTCGGAGAATGAGCGGAACGGATCTCGTTTGTCTTCGGGTCGTCCCAGTACACCCACGCAATGTCGTAAAATTTGCCGAAAACTGTCATGTCCCATTCTAGCGACGACGGCCGCTGAAAAAGCGCATCGTCAAGTGTTATCGATCTGTAGCCGCGGGTTGGTGGATTTAGAGTGTGCGTCGGGAGCCGGACAGGGTTTTAAAACGTGTAATGGCAGTGTTCCATCAGTGTGTCCGGAAAAAAATTTGTCAACATATGGTCGATTTAGCTTCCAGGCAACGTAAAACGCCTTCAAATAGGGCCTAGACATAGAAGAAAGATTAAACATAGCGTGCGTAACCAGAAGGTTTTCCATTGCGCAAAAATTAGTACTCCCGGTAGTTGTATTTTTGGCGGTGGATTGTATTATCCTGTAGGGTTCTAATACTGGGTGGACTAATGCAAGAAATATGCTAAAAATTGCCATGCTCTGCAAGGTTTCATGACAAGATTTATCTGGACCTCGTTTACCAACGGAAATGAGCTACAACTCAAGGAGTTCCTTCCTGACACCAGCTCCAGTACGCGCGGCACGGCGCCAAGCATGTTTTACACGAGACTATAATTGCATTTTGCCTAGAAAAGTGGATTTGAAGGAAACCTTGTCTGTGGATGGTACGACGACGCTCGTGTCTTACCAAGAGGACGAGAAAACAGTCGACGACGGTGACGGCAACGAAGAATACGTAGAATGCTTGGCGAAACGATTTCTCCTTTCTTCCGTGAACTATTAGGAACACGACCATGCTCACTTGAACAAGCAGGAAGAGGGCCCATATCCAAGTTTCGAATCTCAGCCAAACGGACCAATTGTCGGGGCAACAATCGTAATCAATCGAGATGATTGGCGTCGTCGTTGTCGTTTTGTTCGTCATCGTGCCTCCTGAGTGAGACCTAGAATAGATCCGGTGTAATGATATTGGTCGAGGCAAAAATTTCAGGTTCGAATTTCACAGTAACAGAACGTTTACGACCGGTTTAGCAGCGTGCCGCCGAATATGGGCCACAATCATTGGTAAGCACATTGATTGACGCAAAGGTGCGCGTTCTAAGGGCATACAAGACATCAGCGCAGCTACGATTCATCTTAAGTGGTAGTGTCCAGTTGGCAGATATTCAGAGGTGATCTCGGTGTACAAAAGGGGGCAAATAAATAAATGTTTCTCCTAATAAATCCAGAGCTGGATCCCTCCGACAGCCGAGCAGTCAGGAGCAGAGCCGTCTTGAATCGGGCCTAGCCGGCGCCGTGTGACCGAAATACCCGATTGACTTAACTATCACAGGTCTTTAGCAGTGGTGAAAAGAAAAAGCACCAATGTTCACCGTACCTTGCTTACGCCGGCTATTATGCAAGCCTGGCAGGTCACGCCATCCTCGCAAGGGGAATGTCCTCGCATGGGCAACGCAGAATGAACGGCATGAGTATATGTCATCGCGTGACAAATCCGCAACAACAGCACACGGCAGCCAAGGAACAAGGGTAGAATTTTACGGAGTGACGTCCCTGCCGTTGCCCCTACGTCCTTCCGTAAAAAGTGGTCCTCAAGATTTCCTTCCCCGAAGATAGACTGAATTCTCTTTTGAATCACTAACGTTAAGCCAAGGGCACTGCCTCATGAATGTATCTTAAGGAAATCTCTGTCATTGCAACAGGACTGCCAGACACTCCTGTTAAGGCGAACCATTGTTTTCGAGATCAGTATTTACGCGTACGGGCCAGCTTCCATCCGTCTTCATGAAGGCCTTAGAATCCACGTTGCCCCTACTTCCTAAATTTCTTTCTTCACCGAAGGATCCCATCGATCGACAGCTTTCTAATTTTTGCGTTGAGCTACCTGAACTTTATTGAACTAAAATGAACTCGAGCTTCTGTTCATTTTGCCACGAAATGCCTTAGCTCGCCGTTTTGTTTTCTCTTCGCGATTTCAGCGCCACGTCCCTTAGCGGTTCATTATATTCTTTGTACACATTCGGCATTAGCAATGGCATTCTCTGTCTGATGACAACAACGACGAGATTCTCTTGGAAAGCGAAGCTAAGCAGTGCTGGCGGGAGAATGCTAGCCCAAGGTCAATGATCTTCAAGCAGCAGTCATCAGAGCATCAGATCAGCATCCGAGAGTATTCCAGAAATAATGACCTAAAATGATTCTTGCTTCACCCGGATCCGAGTTTCTTTAAAATTGCATCCGACATTGGCACCGAAGGCATCTTTGATACGTGCGACCTAGTGGAAAGAACGACAACGAAGTGCTTCTTTTGGGTTTTGACCACCTTATGATAAGGTACCTACGAATTCAGAGCTTGAACATCTGAGAAGAAGTGAAAATTACATGCTGCTTTCCGGAAATGCCTTGTACAAGCAGAGCTTATGTGTTATATCGCTACTGCATGCAGCATGCACAATATCTAATGATAACGCATTTGCACATAATGCACGTTAGCATGCACGAAACTCGACACTTTGCAAGCTCGCATACGCTCTTTTTGTATGCTCCATGTAATAAAACTATAAATTTATTCGTCTTGGCCACTAGATAGCGTATGCGGTAGCGGGCTAGATGTTACTTAAAGCATGAGCGCCCATGACCCCCTCTCGCCCTACGTGACCCCTATACAGTACGTATGGCTATCTTCGGGTTTCCGCACGCTTGAAAACCTCCTGCGGCCCAATTTGACAAAAAAATCTCTTTCTTGCACACTGTGGACGCATGCCATGGCGGGCTCGCTATAGATTTAAGCATACAATTTGATGCACCATAACTTTTTTCGGACAAGCCCGATCGACTTGGAACTTTGAATGCATGATTGCGTATCGCATGAATGCAATGCCCCTACTTAACTCTGAGCCCCAGATGCCGCCGCGTTGAAAAAACGGTCTTATTTTCAGAATCTCCATGCTTGAAAACGCGCCTGGGACCGATTGAGCAGTATACGCAGACTCGACCACCATTATGATTTCATTCTTGGTTCCCTACTCTCTCTGGAATGCTGATCAGACTGACGTAGGGTCGGCTCTAGCAGTGCCAATAACGTGGTAAAAACGGCTTGTTCGAACAACGGATGACAAGGAACGTTGGCATTCTAACACGTAAGCGGTTTCCCTGGATGCTGTTAGATATCATGCGAAGATGTGGCTTTCAGTTAGCTGCGCATACATCGGTGCAATGCGCTGCGCGGGAAGGCCTCTACGGCGTTGGGTTTGATCTCGATCGTATAGTTTGCATGTAGTACTTAAGGACCTCAGTAAGAATCTGCAAGCACGCTAGTTACGCCAGTTGTGGTGAACCGTGAATAGTGAAAAGGAGCCGAAAGATGACGGTTGCCCTCGTGTCCATGCTTCTCGTACTCTTCGCTACGGCCTCGACGCAGCCGATACTTGAAGGGACTACCGGCACTACGCCTTCGCCGCCAAAGTCGTAAGTTACCAATGTAGGTGGAAGGGTTACTAGCTGAAAAGCCTTGGTAGTTAAACGTCATATTCTTCAGGGTAGTCCCTGAATGATCTCAGTCTTATTCTTCATTCTCACTGCGCCTAGCGGCGGGCATTTGCACGGTGCTAAAAATTTCAGAATTCAGGCGATTTGTTCTGAATTCTGAACTGGCTAATGTGATATTATGAATTCTGAACTGAAAAACAGCCTGTACTCCGAATTCTGAATATCTGAAACTGAATCCAGAGAGACCCTGATAACGTTGAGCCCCGCAATCAATGCGTAGTTTGGTGACACTTTTATCTCTTACTTTGTACTTCAAATCGAGGGTCTCGACACTGAGTGGGCAGAAAACTCTGTGGAAGTTTAGGAATCTACTGAGCAAACTTTGGATCAGTCGCGGCTCGCTGAACCCGGGCCACTATGCCGGCGGGAATCTCTACGTGGTCCGCGCCAACGGTCCGCTCTACCTCAGCTGTGAGGTCCATAACGCGAAGAAGACGTCGACGCTGAAGTGGTTCCGCGAAACCGACGTGGGGAAGCGCGTCGATATGGCCGTCGTCGACTATGCTAGGCAGGCCGTTTCGGTATGTGGCACATTTCGCATAAAACGTATATCCATCGCGTTACAGGCCAGTAAGTATGTTGGGGTCACAGAATTCTCCTTGACCTTCAAGAACTTCACGAAGGAGTTCGTTGGCAACAAGTTCACCTGCGAAGCGTACGAAGACGGAAAGAAAATGGACGCTCGCGAGCACGTTCTGATTCTCGAGAGTGCGTCTTATCGTCTAAAATTATATAGTGTTTTTCAGTTTTAGTTCGTCCTTTGTTTAGAACCACGGATCAACAACGATGCATTGCCGACAACCGGAAGTACTCCCTCGCATTAAGGAACTTGTGTCAGAAAGCAACGCGCGATTCTGATGCGCAAATTCATATTGTTGACAGTAAATAAAGGGCAAGCAGAATCTAGTTGAAAATACCATCATATAAATGGTAGCATACGGGAAAATGCAGTAAACTTTGCAGATCTCCTCTCGTCGTAGAGGACATGCACCGAATTTTTAATTAGAGAGAATTCAAAAAATTCGTCTGGTTACCGAAGATTTTTTTGGGCGCCCACGCCTCGATATATCTTTCCAGTGTGCTTATAACGGTGTTTATCAGGCCATCCACATTTAGCTAATGGAATTTCTGACATTCCTAGGAAAATGACAGCGGAAGGTGTAACGTAACCTACATAGTTTACGCAGCAAGTTAAGACAGCGTTTTTATACTGACGTAATTCGCTGTTTGTAATGAACGGTACGTCAAAGTGACTCACCCAGACTAAAAAAATCGCAATCAAAGGGAGCACCCATCATAGACCCCTCGTCGCCTGCAAGCAAATGGAGTTAGCTGAGCACAGAGTTTACCTTATCGGCTCTCAGCCTAATCCTCGCATTCGTTGCTCTTGTTGAGGATGAGGCAATAAAATGGACGCGGACTTGAGGAATGGACGCGGACTGAATGGACGCTCGGTCGTGAGTTCCAGGACACTGAAACTGCGCCAGAAACATGCAGTACCTAGCTTAGGGAATGTCCAGAAACTCCGTGATCATCACGGGGCGCTTTTCTGACCCCCTATCCCTCCCCCGTGATCACTTTTTACATTAGGCTTATAACGGCCGTGATCACCGGGGTCCCGTCGCGCTCCGCCGCCGTGATCATCGCGGAGTTTCTGGACGCTCTCTTACATGTGAGCCCCGATGCGACGCACTTACGAACAAGTAAAGCGCCTCTGCCATTCGTCGTCATGAAAAACAACGTCTATGAGTGGTACCTCGTCGACGTTACTATCGGCAGATCACGTACGTCCGCTAGGGCGTTGATCTCTTTCGCAAGCAGCCATTAACAGACATAGGCCCGGCACACCGGTGACACGGGATGACACGCTCCCCCATCCCATTGCATTAATTTGTTGTTTTTGTTTTTGAGTTTTTTCGGCGTTTTTATGCCACGACTTCTGGCATATAGACTACGAGAAGTGCCAGACGTTCTCTTGGCATCCGAAGTTCAGTAATGTTTTCAAATCAGTTGTTGGCTTGCAGATTGGTCTCTTCGAAATCCAAAAGCAGAAGTTTGGCGTCGCCAATTTGCGACTTCGGCAGTTTCTAGGTCGTACGCGAGGCCTTATTCGTCGATACTGCATTGCGCAAGACTTCGAAGGGCAAAGGATCATGTTCGCCGATTGTCTACGACAGATCTGTTAACACAGAGGATTGGAAGCAGAACAATTCCCTTAAATATAATATATCGTTCTCGAACAGCACTGTGAATAATGGCACCGATCACATTTCAGGCTCGGGATAATGGCAGTCACCAAGCACATTTTAAAAGTAAGTACAAATGCGTTAAGGCAGAAAAGTGTGTTAAAATTTTTCCGTGAACGGTCCGACGACGCGTACGTCTTACCACAAGGACGAGTACACAATTGACGACAGTGGCAACGAAGAACAGGTAGAATGCTTGGCGGAAGGACTTCGCCTTTCTTCCGTGGACCACTAGGAAAACGGCCATGCTCACTTGAACGAGCAGGAAAACGGCCCGTATACAGGTCTCGAATCGCAGCCAGACGGACCAGTTGTCTGGGCAACAGTCGTAGTCGATGGAGAGGATTTGCGTCGCTATCGTCGCAACCACGTTTTCGGATTCGTTGGGCATTGTGCTACCTGGCGCCCGCCTTGAACAAATCGAGGTAACAATAAAATAATCGGGCAGAATTTATTCATAATCGGCCATTTATCACCTTATTAGTGGCACACAAAGGTGGACATTTGTAGGCCTTGTCAGATGACAGTACAGCTACGATTTAACCGGTAGGCTTGTGTGTCTTCTGTGTGTGGGGGGAGGGGCATAAATGAGTGCAAGTGTCATAATCAATGGAACCTGAAGGTCGAAGGCCCAAGCAAAGTTCGCTGTTTTCTGCCATGACTAGTCAAATATTGGCCAAATATTGCTACAAAACGTTAGTAATCGTACTGTGATGCCCATATCCAAAACTTGCTCATGTAGTAGCCCGCCGCGCACGGCACCGGGGAGGTGGTCCTCGTAAAGCGATGGTCAGGCGGATCCGGCTCGAGCCGTTAGGAACATGCTTAGACGCGCTCCTTCACTATGTACGAACCTGAAACGACTAATTTTTTTTCCTCGCCAGAGCCGTTCGATGCGTGAAATACCCAATAGACTGCCCATCATCAAGGCTTCGTCAATCATGAGCATGGTAAGCACCATAGTTCATTGAGGCTTGCTTATCCATCCAATATACTAATCGGGAGCATCTTGTCGCTCTGTCTGTCGCTTTTTTGTTTCGAGGATTTGAGCTGAGATTTTTTGCTCCCGGGGGTTTTCGACCACGCTGATTACGAAAATCATAGGTGCTTCTCGGTAAGGTGTCAAAACTATGCCCATATATGGTCAAAAATTCAAAGTCGGACTTGAGCCGAGATTTTGCGCCCTCGGGGGTTTTCGACAACGCTGAGTCCGAAAATGACGTCTGTTTTTCGATTGGGCGCCATAACTATGCCCATATGTAACTGTGCCCATATATGGTAGAAAATTCAAACACGGACTTGAGCCGAGATTTTATGCCCTCGGGGTTTTCGAACACGCTGAATCCGAAAATGACTTCAGTTTTTCATAGGGCGCCATAACTATGCCCATATATGGTCAAAATTCAAAGAAGGTCCGGAGCCGAGATTTTTCGCCCTATGAGTGTTGCGACCACGTGGAATCCGAAAATGACATCATTTTTCGTAGGGAGTCATTAGGATGCCCATATACGGTCAACGAAGAGGGAGTTGAGCCGAGAATTCGAGCAGACTAGGAGGGCGCTCTATCCGCCTGGTAAGGCGTTCAACCCGTCTAGGAAGGCGTTCTAGGAGCCTAGGATGGCGTTATGGCGGTCTAGGAAGACGTTAAATCTGCCTAGGGAGGCATTTTAGAGCTTATGTAGGCGTTCTAGCGCACTAGGAAGGCGTTCTACCGGCCTGGGAAAACATTCTAACAGTTTAGGTAGGCATTCTAGCGGCCTAGGAAGACGTTGTAACAGCCTAGGAATTCATTCTAGCAGCTTAGGTAGACATTTTATCAGCCTAGGGAGGCACCTTACAAATCTAGGAAAGCATCATATCGGCCTAGGCGGGAGGCGTTATCTCAGTCTTGGGTGACGTCTTATCAACATAGGACTAGGGAGGCGTCCCGTCATTCTAGGAAGACATCCTATGAGAATAGGACGGCGTGCACTCAGTCTTGGGAGAAGTCCTATGAGCCTAAGGAGGTGTCCCCTCAGGCTAGGGAAACGCCCTATCATCCCAGCGAGACGTACTCTCAGTCTAGGGTGACGACCTATCAGCCTAGGCCTAGGGAGGCGTTCCTCGGTCAAAGGAGACGTCCTATGAGAATAGACCGGCGTGCACTCTGTCGTGGGAGACGTCCTATGAGCCTATTGAGGCGTCCCCTCAGTATAGGGAGACGTCCTAGGAGAATAGGTTGGCGTGCACTCAGTCAAGAGAGACGTCTAACCTTATGGAGGCGTCCACTCAGTCTAGGGAAACGTCCTCTCAGCTTAGGGGAGCATCCACGCAGTTTGTGGAGACGTCCCATCCACCTCTAGAGAAGCGTCCTCTCAGTCTATGGATACGTACTGTCAGTCTAGGGAAGCGTCATTTAAACCTAGGGAGGCGTCCGCTCAGTCTAGGTAGACGTCCTATGAGCTTAGGATTCTATCGAGACGTCATATCGGCCTAGGGGGAGAGTCTCCTCAGTCTGTTTCGACGTCCTAATCAGCGTGATGAGCGTCCTCACAGCCCGAAGAATCGACCCCTCAGCGTAGTTAAGCGTCCACTCGGTCTAGGGAGATGTATCCATCATCCCTGGGAAGCGTCCTCTCAGTCTACGGGGACGTTCTCACTGCTTGGTGTAGCGTCACTTTAACATTACGTGTGTATCTTCCTAGCAGTGCGGCCGCGAAGCGGCCGCCTTCTTCTCGT
>JNEY01000172.1:168823-179780 GCA_020875895.1 Aphelenchus avenae | reverse complement strand
GGCGCCGGCCGAAGGCCGGCGCCGAAAAAAATGGTAAGGGTCCCAACTTAGGGTACCGCCCCCCTCCCAGGCCGAGCTCGGGACGCCATTGAATGTGACCAGTCATCGGAAGAGGTCTTCTCGGAGTGTATGACAACAATAAAGTTCCGCAAGTGCAAATCGCAACAAGTGGTGTTTTTAAATTATAAGAAACCAAGGCAGCATATCATGCTGTGATACCGGCGAGCCGCCAGTCGGATACTAAGCGTGCGTTAACTGAAGCAGGTTTAGCGCAGCGGCGGCGCTCGTCCCGGCGAGGACACGAGCCCGATCGAGTTTCCGTGGATCGTGCAACTCCTCTACGCCGGCAGTGATCGCCAGTGCGCGGGCTCACTCATCAGCGACCGACATGTGCTGACGGCCAGGCGATGCGTGGACAAAGCGGGTCCGAATGAGCGCAGTGACGGCATCCTCGAAGCCAAGGACATCAGCGTGCTCTATGGAACGCGACAGTAACACCTTGCATTGGAGCTTACTGAATACAAAATGTTCTCAGGAAATACGGCGGCATGATGAATGTGAAGGCGGTGCGAACGTACGACGCGAAGCTCGAGAAAGGTGCCCGGCGGACTTGGCAGTCCTAGAGGTACTCGGAGTGAAGCTAACTACTCCAATTGGTTCATTCTCCAACGTTGCTCGCCCCATCTGCCTGGCGAACGAGTTCGATCAGAAGACCCAGGACACCGTCTTTGGCCTACACTTAGGGAACAAAAAGCGATCGGAAGATGAAGAGCTGACTCGCCCTCTGTACTTCGATGTGCTCTACGCCTCGGACAGGAAGAACTGCGAGTAGGAGAGGCACTTAATTTTGCCGAGGCTCATTGTCGACGTTTTTCAGAGAATCCCTTGGTGGCGACTTCCACAAGGACGAGTTCTGCGTCAGCAAGAGGAACCAAGTCTACGCAGAAAGCATTCACATTGGGGCTCCAATAACGACTCCGAACAACGATGGCGGACGCTGGGTGCAAGTCGGCATTGCTCTGGAAGCGACCAATGAACACAACTATGGTAACTTGACGATGTCGGCATCAGTTTAGAAACACAAGCTAGTGCCTTGTTTTGTTGAGCATGCATGACCGATGTCTTGCAGGTTCTGCGACACGCGTGGACCTCTACGACGAGGTCATTCAACAGTTGACGCACTGCTACATCAACGGTTCCGGAGTGGAGAGCCGGCCGTCAGGGCAGAAGGCGTGTCAAGTCCAGGCGAGCAATAGCACGACTACGAGCGCCACTGCGGCTACGTCAACGACGCCTTACACGACAACGCCTACCAAGACGACTACAAAGACGACGACGACGCCAACGACGACGACTACAGTGCCATCGCGATCAAAACTGATTCAGTTACGAGATACGACCATGCAGTTCCAGTACGCGGAAAATTATTGTTTCGCGGTGCATGGTACTCTGCCTCGCGCAAAGAATGATGCCGAACGGCGACGCATAATATGTTCGTTTCTGCATGAACACGTTTAGTTCGTATTGCAGTCGCACGTGTAAACATACAAACATGCAAATGGAACAGACGGAACTATAGCAAAACCAATAAAAACATTTGATCGTGTTTTGCTTTTTGAAGTTATTTTTGGATTTTGGTATTGTGCCGTTTTCTAACGAAAAAGCTTTTCCATTTTTCTTTTGTTGCCATGCGGAATGCCATTTTTTCTTGAAATGTAGCATTGTCAAATTAAGCCAACAAAAACCCATTCAGCAGCAATCCAGCAAAAGAGGTCGGACACCAAGCAGTTTTGGGTATTGAACGACGACCCACGGAACAAAACGGACCTCCAAGGAGAAAACTACGCCCATTGCTATGCACTTCACATCGAGAGCGTCAGGGTCAAACACTTCGACTGCAACTACGACGCCTCGGTCATGTGAAGGATCGCATCGGACTACGCCGCTTGCAACCAGCTTGGAGAAGTGTACTACCACGATGAGCAGGATAACGGTTATTGTTACAAGGTACCACATTTGTAATCTGTGAAGAAGGATGGTCGAGAAAACATTTCCTGATGATGTTTCCTCTGTGGACGGAGTCTCGAAAGGCCCACGATATGAGAAAGGCCGAACTTTTTAGACAGTTTTGACAATTCAAAACCAAAATGTTGGAAAATGTCGAAATCTAAAATGCTCATAAAGTCTTCATTTCTCATACGTTTGACTTCCAATTTGTTTTCCAACTGATCATTTCTGATGCATGCAATCAAAATGACCATATGTTTAGCTGACCACAATTAGGATACGAGGTCTGCAGTGGAGGGCGGACGAAATGATTTGGGGGAGGGACAAGTTAGTAGGAGCGCAGCTAGAATAAGTTTTTTACGATAAGTTCTTCCTTGTAGCTTAGGCTTACGCGTAGGAACGGGGACAAAACCTGTAAATCAAATAAAAATTGAGAAAAAAGTCGGACGTTGCAGCCTGCGACACTGCCGAAGGGGCCACACTCTGGGTGGGGAGGAAGGGGGGGGGAACGAAAGGGTGGCGCTCTGTTTCCGGTACCGTCTAAAGTGGCGCTTAATTAGTGGATAGTGATTAGTTGCGTGAAGCGTTAAATAAGCGGTAGACCATAAGGTGCCGTGATGAACCGGGAGAAAAGATAGTTTGCAATGTCGTGTCATTACTAGTCGTCGGTCACATCTTACCTACTTTTAAAAACGAAAAATTCAGATAGTCGACGAGACGTTCGAAAAGGACGCAGTCGACGCGTGCAGAAGCGCCGGTGCTGGACTACCTGCCGTTGTTCACAGCCCACGGGAGAACCACCTCCTCGGTAGGACGTCCGCACGAATGATCGCGAAGATTGACCGGGGAATTTTGCTTACTCATTTGCTTGCCCTCTTCCGTTAAGGAGCTTTGGGCGGCCACCGCGATATCCTCGCCTTTCAACGTTTTTGCTTATGCTTTGTTGCCATGCCTGAAATACGAGTCTGTTCTTAACCCACATTAACGTTGCAGCTCTTAGTGCGGCAGCAAACCGTGGTGTGACGGCGAGCCGAACTGCGAAGGAGACGAGACATCTTTGCTACTCATGTCCAAGCTGTACAACGGGGAAACACTACTTGGCAATTACTGTTGGGACGACGGACTGGATTGGCGCTCTTGCGCCGTGATGTGCAAGAGGAAATTGAATTAATGTTCTTGCTTGAAGTGTACCGTGAGATAAAGGGCTAAAGGCATCCCGCAGCTTTGCTCCATACGCTAGGCATGCGAAGTCCTGGTGAGCAGTTGAACCTGTGAAAGTTACATCTCGAATTCAGATCGTGTGTATTAGGTACGGATGGGGCCTTCCAAACCTCAAACCGAATCCGAGCGTGAAAATAAAAATTCTAGGTTAGCGACGGTGGGCGGAAATCTGGCGACTAGTGACAAACGTCAGACTCGCCGCGTATGACACAAACGTAATTTCAGAGTGAATAATCTCATTTTCTTTAGGAGTGCCCACAAAAAAAAACCCTGACGGCAGCGCGCAAAATGAGCGAAACGGTGGGCGGAGAGCTCCTTACAATTCATCGACACATTGCGTCTCATTTAGGTCGGCCAAATGATTGCTCGCCTCACACTAGGTGACACGCCGGACCCTGCCGTCGCTGCCTGCGAGATCTTCTCATTCAGGGTCTCTTTAATCAAATAGTGCTTCTCTCATATGGAACGAACGTTCGTAGAAGATGGAAGGTCTGGCTGACGTCAGAGCTCTCGGTAAAAGCAGCATCGAGGAGGTAGTGACGCAGCAGATTTTGAAATCACGCATTCTGGAAAGCTGGCGCCGACGAATAGCAGCGCAGATGCTCCACGAATAGAAGATAACGTACGTCATCAGCGCGAAGGTGGCTCACATGGACTCCGTCTTCGGCCGTTACTCATCTTAGAAACGATTCGAATCGTTTTCGATCCTAAGCAAAACCGAAGGGTATCCACTGTGGTTTTGGCCAAAATAGGCCAAAAACTGGATAAACATACCCATTCTGTTTTTAACATATGTTCACTACTAAGTGCACTGCCATAATAAGCATGTTTTGGTACTGAGTACAATTTCCCGTCCCGGGCAAGATTTTCCGTTGCGTCCCCCCGCTGAATTACAGCGCGGATCCCTTACGCTTCCCCGGCATCAGTGGCGTACCGAGGGTCCGGATTTAGATGGGAGGGGGGGGGAAGATGTTAGGGTGGGCCAAGATTTTGACTGCCAAAAAACCTCCCTTGGTCCGCCGTGCCTAAATATTTGCGGCCCCTTTGCTGTCGTTCTGACCCTCCAGCAGGCCCCCTCTGCCCCAAGGTAGATACACCGCTGCCCGACATAGCTACCGTTGTTTATTTGTTGGCATGCTAAGAGATGTCCCTTCCAGCGATGAAGTCAAGGAGACGGCTAGCATGATGCTGCGCCTGTACGCATTTGCACCCACGCATTACGAAACCGTCTTCGAGATGCCGGTTCGCATCGCCGCCGTCAACTTCTATCACCGGAAGGCAGTGAAGTTTCTCGACGAGAACGGAATTGAAGGCTTCGACGACGTCGCGAAAGCATGGCTGCATGTCGAAAGGGATCGAGCCCGGATTTGTATCCTCCAGCAGAACCGGGAAGACTACCTGGTTTCACTCTCCGATTTGTTTAGACTCTCCGATGAAACTTTCCAACGTCCTGCTCTCTAGGCAAACATGACCGCTTTGTGCCTCCTTTGTTTACCCCAAGATACGTTTTTACAGAATGAAGTGGGAATGCATAATATACTAAAATCAGCTTGTATGATGGTCCTCCTGTAGACAAACGGAATGTAGGAAGTCCGGTTTGATGAAGGGTAAAGGAGCTCCTGGAAACGCGTTTCTGGTCATGGTCTGACGCAGATAGCGCCCGTACCGGTCCCGTACTGGGACCGATTTCTATACCAAAAAATAGGTCGATTATTGTCGCCGGTTCGATTCCCGCTCAGCCCTCTGTTGGTTACGATTTTCACGCTGTTTGTATGAAATAGGCCTACAAAATTACAGGGCGCAATGATGGTGGCGATTTATGCGTCGCATAGGCGGCGTTCTTCCAACGTCAGCATCAAAGCGGGAGCCGCTTTAAACTAGCCGCTACGAATAAAATCTTGCGCTTTTTCAATAAACATTACACAAGGAAAAACCACATCCTTTCACGTCACGCGCCTAAGACTGCCTAAGTAGCTTGCAGATTCCCTTTGTTCCGTCGAAGTTTAACCATTCCGGCTCGTGACGCGTTGAGAGGAGATGCATCGCTTGGGGGTGCTCTTGCTGTTCCACAGCGTTGTGTCCCAAGCTGCAAACGACGAAGAGACGATTAACGAATTGTTGCGACGACCAAAGCTTTTGGACGACGGAGCTGTAAATAATAACTTTACTTGCGGAAGTCCGAAGCATTCATTGGCTGCTGTCACCGAGCTGGTAAGCCCTCGGATCGCCACTATAACCTAAAGCGCTGGCGTTGACTGACCGAAATTCCCAAGTGTTCCGACATGATCCCATGTCGGTAGAGGTCTCATATTTGGCATGACTAGAATTTCATAAAAGTTGTGAAAAGGTAAAACGTTCATTAAACGTCAGGAAATTCAAGGCGACACGTCATGTTATGAGCATGCATGCATGCAATCCGTGTACCCAGCGGTAGCGCATGCAGAAACGTGCATTCTGCACATTTGTCTGACCGAGAATCGTTAGATGTGGAATGCTAAGCAGTACAACGCAGAGCAAGATGTGATGGTGCCAAGCGTAATTTGGGTAACTACAGACAACACACATGTACATATAACAAGGCGCCCATGCAGGACAGCTGATACTTGCATACATTCAGTAGTATGCAGTAGTGTCATACGCATGCATGCACAGCTCAGGCAAATCACTATCAAATACGCATTCCTAGTAGTTTGGCTGGTGGTTGAAGTTTAGTTTCGCCCTATGTGTTCGTACAGGGTGGAACTGGCTAACCTGGACTCAATTTTTATTCGTCAACAAAGGGTTATAGCGCATATAGCTTTATCCCTCCCCGTAGTACGAAGTGGGGAAAGTATACTTCATCCTAGCCGATTTCAAAAGCGAATTGCTCGCTAATAACTGGCCCAGAAGACGAGTTCACACACAGTCTCAGTTAGAGAGCCTGTCTCACTTAATTGGAACACGTTTAGCGCAGCGGCGGCGCTCGTCCCGGACAGGACACGAGCCCGATCGAGTTCCCGTGGATCGTGCAGCTCCTCTACGCCGGCAGCGATCGGCAGTGCGCCGGTTCTCTTATCAGCGACCGACACGTGCTGACGGCCAGGCGCTGCGTGAACAAAGCGGGCCCAAACAAGCACAGCGACGCCGTTCTAAAAGCTAAGGACATCAGCGTGCTCTACGGAAACAGACAGTAAGCACTTTACATGAGAGTAATCAGGTACATTAAGCAAAGTTCTCAGAAAATATGGAGGCATGATGAGGGTGAAGGCGGTTCGAACGTACGATGGGAAGCTCAATAAAGGTGCCGCGGCAGACTTCGCAGTCCTAGAGGTAATAGGACGTGAGGCAAACTTACCCAGTGCATAGCATCTTAGCTCGAAAAGGCAGTCGAGTTCTCGGACGTTGCTCGGCCGATCTGTTTGGCAAACACCTTCGACGATAAGACCCCAAACACTGTGTTTGGCCTTCACTTCGGGAAGAAGCGACCGGAAGACGAGGAAGTAACTCGCCCTTTGTACGTGGACATGCTCTACGTCTCGGACAGAAAGAACTGCGAGTAAGGGCATACCCGTTCGTCGATGTTCCTTGTTGTCATTAAGAAAATCGCTTGGCCATNGCGTTTGCCAGCATCATCGGTGCATGAAAATTGGAGGCATGGAAAGGTCATAAAAATGGCCGGCCGCAGGCGATACCAACGAAATTTTAGGGTTAAAATTGCTCATTTCAAGCGAAAATTTCGTTTGTCGGCGCCTGCATCGGGCATTTTTTCACCGCCGGCTGTTAACGTTAACACCCCCTTGACCCCCCCCCCTCCTTCCTTGTTAACAACTGTTAACAAAACGCTGACCCCCCTCACCCATGTTATGCTAACATAATTTCTGGACGTTCCCAAAGGTACGGGCATTGCAGTACCCACATTTTATGGCGCGTGGGGTACGGGGCATCGTGCATACCACGGGTACCTCATACCCGAGGACGACGGGTATGAGGTACGGCAGCGTTAGCATCATGTTCTTCTGGGAATTTTCCATTTTGCGAGGTTCGAAGCATCCCTTGTGACACAAAAATTGTGCAACAAAGTGAGATTTAGAGCAATAGTTGATTTGAACAAGCAAATTATTGTCTGTAAGTTAGCGGGTTTCGATGTTCAAGGAGGTTTGCGTACTGTTCTTAACGTGTCCACCTCTTGTTACCCATTTTACGCGAACCTAGAGGTAGTACGAATCGGCAATTGACCTCGGATAAGGAACGAGTACGGAACAGGGGGTTAATCTCGGATACGGGGGCGTTACTGAAAAACCAGCTGCTCGCAAGTCTTGGGTGTTCTTTTCAGGCTACCTTCAACCGCACGAAAAAGCGCACATGGAGAGTATCGAGTGCGAATTCGCAAAGTACTGGGTGCCCGTGAATTGGGTTTTCTCGCTGATCTAACGAAATGCGAGCTCGTTCGCAGATCGCCAGCGACGGTCTTGTGAATGGGTTCTGCCAGGAGGTGCGCACGTACCGCAATCATTTGCAAACACTATGCAATTACGACTGGGTAGGTGATGGTTTTCTCCACTTACGGCTTCCGGGCGGTACCATTGATGATTGCAGGTCCCAATCCCGCTAGCGTATCCTCAGGTTGTTGGCTTGGCCGTGCGTGTCTACTTTCTGATATGCCTCGTCTCGCGACAGCACACGGAACGAGGAGACGACAAGACATGCTCTAAAGTCGGCCACGTTCCATTTGGTTGCCGAGGATTCCGCTAGCGCATCCTAATGCCTTGCGCCGTTGCTCCAACTTTCGTTTTGTTAAATTTACAAGTATAAATAAAGGCATAAAATAATGCACAGCGGAAGCTCGACTGTTCAGAACTAGGTTCTTGGCGGTTTTTACCGCTATATTAGTATTTAGACTGAATACAGCCCTCCGCAGGCGCCGCCCGTGCCTTTTTGGACTATGTATTGCAAAAGTTCTTTGAAATTTTGAACTTCGATTGGGTTCAAACTGTCATTTTAGAGTTTTGAAATAGCCCGCCGCAGGCGCCGCCAGACCGATATTTGGGCTTATTTTGAAGATTTTTACTAAAATTCTGACCAACATTGTAATTTACCTTGGTCCCCCTTACCCCCCTAGGTGCGCCCTTGGGTTTAAAAGCATGGAGAATCGCACATTAGCATCTGTTATCAAGGCGGGCTTGTTAGGCGGGGGCGGTCGTACCTATGCATGCGGCAAAATATCTCTCCTTCTTGGCCGCGAACGGGTAGCATTCAAGAATAAGATTTGCCCATCAGATTCGGCCCCAAAGAGGTTTTCAAGCACGGAGAATCAGCTGATACCGTTTACTTCAAGAAGGAATAGAAATAGTTGCGTACAACAGCGAGCCGGCTATCGCATACTTCTCACCAAGAAGGAAATTTCTATCAGAGTGGACGCTAGGGGGTTTCCGGCATGGAGAATCTGAAAACAACGCGCTTTCTTGCGCAGGGGCATTTAGAGGGAGCGGTGCATAGATTCTTTGTAACCTGCAAACAACTGCTCAACAGTGCAAGTTTCTTTTCGACGAAGGACTAAGAAACTTCTGAAACGTGTTTCGGTCATGGCCTGACCCAGATTGCGCCGGCGAAAACAACGCCATGAACCTGTGAGATTGCCTTTTCGACCGATTCCAATAAGACACTAGGCTGATTATTGTTGCCGATTCGGTTCCCACCCAGCCCTGCATCGGTTACGATTACACTCTGTTTGTATGAAAGAGGCTTGCAAAATTGCAGGACGCAATATTGCTTACTTGTGAGTCGCATAGCTTTCATCCACGTCAGCAACAAAGCGAGCGCTGCTTTAAACTAGCCGCTATGATTCTTTAAAATCTTGCTCCTTTTCAATAAATATTCAACAAGAAAAACCACATCCTTTCACGTCACGCGCCTTAGACTGCCTAAGTAGCTTGCAAAACCTCTTTGTTCCGTCAAAGTTTCACCGTTAGGGCTCGTGAAGCGTCGTGAGAGATGCTTCGCCTGTCGGTGCTCTTGCTCTTCCACAGCGTTGTGTCCCAAGCTGCAAACGATGAAGAGACGAATAACGGCTTGCGACGAATAAAGATTTTGGACGATGAAGCTGCAAACAACGACTTTGCTTGCGGTAGTCCGAAACATTCTTTAGCTGCTGCCGCCGAACTGGTAAGCCCACTTACCCTATAGTGGATCGCCACTATAACCTAAAGCGCTGGCGTTGACTGACCGAAATTCCCAAATGTTCCGAAATGATCCCATGTCGGAAGAGGTCTTATATTTGGCACGACAGTATCCTTAGTAAAAGTCCTCAAAAGGTAAAACGTTAATCATCTTTAGAAAAATCAAGGCGGGACGCCATGTTATGAGCATGTATGCAATCTTATGTACATAGCGATACCGCGTGCAGAAACGTGCAGTCTGCACCGTTTGTCTGGCCGAGAATCATTAGATGTGGAATGATAAGCAGTACAAAGGCAGAGCAAGATGCGCCGATATCGAGCGTACCGTATTTCTTCGAATATAGCCCCAGGGGCTATATTATTCGTAAAGGCTCTCTGAGGGGGCTATATTAGAGGGGGGGGGGCTCTATTAGAGGGGGGGGGCTATATCCGAAGAAATACGGTAATTAGGATGTCTACAAACAACACACATGTACACAAGGCGCCCATGCAGGACAGTTGAGACGTGCATGCATTCACGGGTTATGCGTAGTGGCATACGCATGGTGCACAGCCGAGGCAAATCACTATCTAGGCTCGGATGGTGGGAAAGTAAACTTCATCATAGCCGATTTCAAAACCGAATCGCTCGCTGAGTACTGGACGAGACGACAAGTTCACACGCAATCTCAGCTAGAGACCCTGCATTACTTATTTCGAATACGTTTAGCGCAGCGGCGGCGCCCGTCCCGGACAGGACACGACCCCGATCGAGTTCCCGTGGATCGTGCAACTCGTCTACTCCGGCAGCCATCTCCAGTGCGCGGGCTCACTCATCAGCGACCGACATGTGCTGACGGCCAGGCGGTGCGTGGACAAAGCGGGCCCGAATGGGCGCAGTGACGCCGTTCTGGAAGCCAAGGACATCAGCGTGCTCTACGGAACCCGACAGTAGGGCCTTTGCATAGGGGTAACTAAGAGCACAACTGCATCTTCTCAGGAAATACGGCGGCATGATGAATGTGAAGGCGGTTCGAACGTACAATGCGAAGCTCAAGAAAGGCGTCGCGGAGGACTTGGCGGTCCTAGAGGTACGCGAGGCAAGCTAGCTAACTAAATACGTCCCTTGTAGCTCGAGAAGGCAGTTGAGTACTCGGACGTTGCTCGGCCGATCTGCTTGGCAAACACCTTCGACGAGAAGACCCCAAACACTGTGTTTGGCCTTCACTTCGGGAATAAGCGACCGGAAGACGAGGAAGTGACTCGCCCTTTGTACGTGGACATGCTCTACGTCTCGAACAGAAAGAACTGCGAGTAAGGGCATATCGTTCGTCGATGTTCCTCATTGTCGTTAAGAAAATCGCTTGGCCAACGCTTCCACAAGGACGAGTTCTGTGTTAGCAAGAGGAACCAAGTTTTCGTAGAAGGCATCCATATAGGGGCGCCGATAATGGCTCAAAACAACGATGGCGGACGCTGGGTGCAAGTCGGCATAGCTCTGGAAGCGACCAAAGAACACAATTATGGTAACTCAATGGCACATCATTAGCCTGCAAAGGCGGACTGAGCAAGGGCTTTATCAAGCATGCATGTCC
>JNEY01000172.1:144560-155249 GCA_020875895.1 Aphelenchus avenae | reverse complement strand
TGGAGTGGTCGACGGCTCCGTCTTCGACTTTGGGGCGCAACCGAACGGCACTGTGCCCGAGTGCGACGGCAATCCCGGCTACCCGTGGTGTAACCAAAGTCCACACATCTGCTCCGGGGAGACGTCTCTGGTGCTCAGTTACGATCAGACAGACTACGGCCGCGAATGCTGGGACAATTTAACCGATCAATACAGTTGCTCGGTCGCCTGCAAGAAAAAACTTCATTAATACTTGTTGCTCGAAGTGTACTGGGAAAATAAATGGTTAAATGCATCATTAAGTTAGGTTCAGTTTCATAGATGGATATGCGTCACTGTGGTTTGAGTAGTGTGCTATGTCATCCTGACTTAGTAGAGCGCACCTGTATGGGGTTTGTCACCAGGGTTTCCAAGCATGTGTCTCAAGATCGGTATATTCGACAGATCAACGCAAACGTATTTGGCTCAGTTTCTAGCAAAACGCCATAAAATTTAGAGAACTTTTATCTCCGAGTTTTTAGTCGTATCTTGCTCCAGTCGACCGATAGAACTTTTTTTGAAAACTTCGTATTTTCTTCATTTATCCCCCGGTATAAAAATCTTGGACCGACATTTGGGGGGGGGGGTAAATTAACCGGGATGGCCCCAGCAGCGGGTGGGGGGGGGGGACCCTTTGGTGAAGCACTCAAAGCCGTGAAAGGGCAAAAATGCGCCCATTCTTGAGTCGAAACTTACTCAACATCGACTGCAAAGACTAGCTATATGCTAGCGGTAACCCATGGGAACATTGTTCTTTACTTGATGTTGAATAAAACACGTAACTTTGGACGTACGGACGAAATTTCTGAGCGAATTTCTGAGTCCAATACGGGTTTAAATACGGGCCGTAATACGGCTACGGCTACGGCTACGGTACGGGTGGTCAGCCCCTATCTCTAGTTCACGTATACATACACATACATACACACACGTATACATACATATCAACCTTTGGAACAAGGTGACAGTTAACAAAATTCGACATGTTTTGTCAGGATTTTATCCCCTAGCGGCGTCGGCCACGCGATCCACGGCCTAGCCGTGACTACACTATATCCTCGTCCAATAATCAGTTCCGTAAGGTGCACACAATTTTTTACATTCGTGCTCAGATGCGCCAAAGACATGTGTATGCTCTCAAAACAAAATATGCTCTGTAATCTTGCAGACATTGTGTTTCGACATCAGTACGGGGATATATTCGCATGTCTCCGTCGGTGAGTTTTCTCCTTTCCTTGAGGAAGTGATCGACGGCTCCTTCTATGGCTTAGGGACAGTGGCGTAGCTAGGATCCAGTCAGGGAGATGGGTGCCATGGTAAGGGGGGGGGGGGGCCCTTACCTATTTTTTCAGCACCGGCCTTTGGCCGGCGCCGAAAATATGACTTGGTCCCCCTTTCGGTAGTTTTTCCGAAGTCTCCTTTTTTTGCCCACAGCGGTTTTTAACACTGGTTTTGGCTACCGTAATTCTTCTGATAGAGGCGCAGCGCCTCTATTTTTGCACATGGGCAAAACCTGCGCTTCTATTAGAAGATGCGCCTCTATTAGAAGTTGCGCCTTTATTTTTGCACACTAATGTCCGTTAAAAATCGGGAAATATTAGGACAAAATTTACCCAGAAAAGCGCCAAAATCTGACATTTTCCATGTATTTTTAATGGTTTTCTCGCACAAGTTGTGCCTTACATCCTTTTATCCACGCGCTATCGGTCAAAGCTGAACATACTTGTGATTTTTACAGCATTTTATCGGTCCTTCTTAGGATCGCCCTCTGTTCAAAGTGATTTTACGCCAGATACAAAAATTAGTGCCAGAGAACGGTGCTCTTCTATTAAAAGATGCGCCTTTTTTGCACACCGCGGAAAACTGCGCCTCTGTTAGAAGATGCGCCTCTATTAGAAGTGCGCTTCTATTAGAAGAATTACGGTATTTTGCCTTGGTCCCCCTACCTCGCCGGGCCTTCGGCCTGGCGAGGGGGGGGGGGGGCGCATCCCCCCCTAAATACGCCACTGCTTAGGGATGCATCAAAAGGCAGTATGCCGAAGTGTGGCAGCAATCCTGGTAGCCAACCGCAAGCGCAAGTCGGTCGCTGTTCGAGATCCGCTAGCTCTGACCAAATTCGATATGGTGCCCTTTAATTGTCGCGGTAGAATTGCTCCTAGCCATGTTGGCGGTCATGGAAAACAGTTCAGACTGATTTCTGAATTATTTGTTTGCGATGCGTCTCCTGACTGGCTGACTATGAATGAATTCCATACCAGGATACCAGGAAAGAATTCATTTGGTTCTTGCGAAGCGTCACCATGCGGGCTGGCAACTTATTAGTGAAGGCAAGTACAGAAATGACGTGCGACCTTTGGTCCTTAAAGGGAAAGTTCGTTCACAACAAACTGTGCAAAAATTATTGCTTTGGAGAGCTAACCTAGTTCTTTTGAGAAAGCTCGTGACCAACTTCGTGACAGAGAACACTTTCATGTTGCCACTGTGATGCTGCTAAGCCCGGTAAGCTTATGCAACTAGGTACTTGGTGGATCTCCTATTACATAATGTCTTTCGATACCTAGTTGTTGTTCGTGAAGCGTGGTCTGGCTGGCTGTCCACGAGTATAATCACGACATAAGAACGAGAGCACCCGCTTATAACTTTAGCAAAGCGATGCGCAAACGAAACATTTAACGACGTGTATGGACTACACCAAGGCCGGCTATCACAGGACCTCTCAGGTTTACACATCGTGTAGGCGATCGGGGCTCTTTCTTCACTTGCGTCCGGTGCGTCCGTGTCTTGGCTCGACGATGGCGGCTGCCTTCGCAGTGGCGTCATCGGAGACTGGAATTTCAACGTTAGCCTCTGAAAGAGCTTTTCTCCGCATAGTTTCGATAGATCATCCCGCTCGGGTGTTCTCGGATTAGCGATGTGCAATCGCTGCCAAGATGTTTTCGTTCCCTCGGGGCGAGACGGCGCTAAAATTCCTTATGGACGCCTAACTTTGCGGAGAGACATTCGTGATCGCTGAAACTAGGAACCACTAGCATGGCGATACTGCAGTCTTAAGCCTATGAAACCTAGTGCTTAGGCCGGACGTACGACAAACCCCCCCCCCCCATCCCCCAGTAATGATATGCCCCACAACTCCCATAATAACCTAAGTAGTTCCCTGAAAACGGTGTGGACCTGCTGCGCATAAAGCACGCGTTTCACGTCGAACATTCTCGTGCCGTTACAGCACTTATGTACCGCTCGAAGTACGAGGAAGACGACAGGTAGTCGACGAACTCGCGCCCGTTCTCTGGGAGCATTGGATACTTTGGAAAGCAGCTCATCACACACCTTCGGCACCGTCTGCCGGGGCAAGTTCATCGACGATTTCTCCTGCTCAGTCGTCTGCAAGAAGAGACTAAATTGAAAAGTTATCTGAAGATCTATCGGGATGATAAAGGGTTAAAAGGCAAACTGCAATTCCAGGTTCTGTTTCACTAAGGAGGTCTAGCAAGTTGTAATGGCACCAGGGCCGTGGTAGGATTTCAGGATGGGGGGGGAGGTCAGGGACAAGGGGGATAGACCCCTAAAATGGGCCAAAAGGGGGTCAAAATGTCATCACTAAACAACCGATAGTAATAAACAATGCGGAAACGTGCAAGCAATTAGTGCTGAAACCTTAACTAGTGATAGGACACATGCTGAATTCGACCTCTATTCTTGGTTCTACGATGTTGTGCGCCGCTCACACGATGCTTGCCAATTCCCTCGTCCGACGTCACACGCTTTCGGCTTTTCACGCCTAAGCAGCTGCTCATGACGCTCATTCGCTAGAGGGCTATTTCTCTGCTTCAGACTGCATCGATCCACTTACTGCGCTGGTTGTTGTTTGTCCGCTGGCCGGCGTCCGAGCGGAGCTTACCGCTTTTCTCCTTTTCCGTTCCGCCAAAGATTTGCAAATAGGTGCCAAAAAGCCAAAAATTGTATGCACGTATGAACTTTTAACGTTGTTATCGGAAAGAACTCTACTTCGATAATCGGTTTTTTGAACAAAGCATAAAATGTAGAGAGAGTGATAAGCCAGCCGTCCGGTACCAAACACACAGATTGGAAAACAGACGCAAACCAAATTGATGAAGTGTATTTCTTTCTCTTGAGGAAGCAGCAATGCAGTTTTTTGCCGAAATTAAATGCCCAAGTTGTTGAGGCTAGGCTCGCTGGGCCAGAACCCGAGCTGTCCGCCTGTTTACAGGGTCGTTTGCTCTCCTGCTTCTCTAACCAGTTCTGCAGAATGCTTCTGAGTGGAGCTCCTTTTTCGGCGTCGTAAATGGAACCAGTGAAATAGAAAGTTTCTCTAGAACCAAAACTTCTGTCATCCAGTCACTCAAATGGCAAGCGCAGACTCGTAGCTCTTGCCTTTTTCCAGGTATGACCTACCCAAGAGAGCCTCGAGCGGAGATGCCGCTTCTTACGAGGGCCACAGCTACTTTGGCTTCAACATTCGTTACGCTTTTGGGCTGCCTGCTCGCCATCGCCTTACTTCTGACTCCGTACATAGCCATATTTGCCGACGGTGTGGCGATTGGGATGGACTGGTGGCGCTGCAACTGGCAGCCATTCGCCCCTGCACCTCCAGTTCGCGCCATGCAGTCGAACTACGAATGCGAGAAGGCGTCGCCGAATGGGACTCTGCGCTATTCTATGAACTGCACGTCTTCCTCGTCTAAGGAAGAGTTTGGCGGCGGCCACTGCTTCGTCGCGGGGCTCTCGACGTCGATCTCGAAGGAGGACATGGTACCTGTTTTAACATGTCCGAATCCGGGGCATGGGTAGAGGAAGGATTCCAAACTGCGAAAAAAACTCACTGACTAGAATGTCATTTTTTTACCCAGAGCTTGCTCCAGGTTAACGCCACCTGCCGAGTCGTCAACGTGCAGTTTCCTGAGACAACGCCGCCGGATACTATTCCTCCGATGGTTTTTATGTCGCTGGTGATCCTCGTAGTGACATTCTTCCAAGTTCGCTCTGTCTACCGACTGCTGCACAGATGGTGCTCGCGTCGGTCTCTTCCAGGTATGATTTCTTGATGGACCCAAGCAGCGAAGTACTGAATAAACCCAAGGTCCCACTGGCCGAATCCACGGTCCTGGCTTCATCGAGATCACGCCATGTACCCGGCCACCTTCAATACACACATCGAAAGACCGCCTAATAGGGCCACATAACCGTACTGAGAAGCGGATTGCAGCTAGGTATCGGTGAGACTTGAACGGAAACCGGAAGTTCAGAATGTAAGTGAGCGTCCAGAAACTCTGTGATGATCACGGAGCACTTTTCTGACCCCCACCCCCTCCCCCGTGATCACTTCTGACACTAGGCTTATAACGGCTCACCGGGGCCCCCTCCCCCTTCCTCCCCGTGATCAGCACGGAGTTTCTGGACGTTCCCTGAGGCTGTATAATTCCCGCGTCAAACTAGGATCGCCCTTCATACCCACCTTTAGAGTCCCTCCCTTTCTTTTAAAAAAAAAGTTACTACACGGTTAGTACTTCCGCTTACATTCTGAATCGCCCAAACCACAAAACTTTAAATTTTGTTTTGATTGCTGCAGGCTAGAAAGCATTGTCAAGAACCATTAAAATAAGGGCGTTGTTTTCTAAGTATCCTAACGAATTTAAAGAAACAAAAATTAGAAAAATAGGGGCAATACCAAAGGTAGAGAGAATACTAAAGCTAGGGGGATTCTAGTCTGACACTGGGGGATTTTTAGCGTGCTGCGTTTCTTTACATTGTGTTTTTACATGAAAAAGGTTCTTCTGGTATAAAAAAGAATTTTTAAGACCAAGCTGGGCGGATGTCGGTATAGGCATCGGTATATCCGTGGTTTTGGTAATCGGTTTCGGTCACCGAAAAAGAATTCCGCCAAGCCCTGGCGCGATCTCAGACGGAAGTCCATCTCGGCCGAATACCTACTCCGCGCTGAATCCTTTTTTCGCTCCTTTGCCACTATCACAACACTTCCAGGATACCCATACGACATGGTCTCTCGGCTCAAATACCAGCTGGCCATGGAGTGCTTTGCCAAATATTTCCTCTTGGCAACGCTCGTGGCACTGCTCTTTCTGGCGGCTCTCGACTACCGCTTGAGCTGTCGCCTGGACGACCCGTACTGGACGGCAGTTTTGTTGGTTAGCATGGCCGCTAACGCGTACACATGGTTGGTCATCGATGACCTCAAATTCTTCGACGAACTACCGGACAGCGTCTTCGAGAGCGGCCACATCGACCGGGAAAAGATCAAACAGATCAGGAAGCAGAAGAAGGACAGTCGATTTGGCCACTACGAAGAGCGGCAGCTGAACTGCACCGTGTGCCGAGGCAATTGTAGGCATTGCAATCGGCCGCTATATCGGTCCGGTCATTAACATTTATGCTTTACCGTGTGATTCGCCATATAAATAAAGCTTACTCTGTGCGTGTCCTAGGAGCCGGACGGCGACTCCGCGTCGAAGAACGATTTTCGCCCACTTGCCGCTATTCTCGAAAAGATGGTCTCAGGTAGCGGGTATTACCAAAAGATTTGCGCCGGCCTCGGCTCAAAGCAATGTATTATCCGCCGGAATGGGAAGGAAGCATTCGATGCAATTTAATGTAAAGGAGCACTATTCTGTGGAATCGCTCCTCGCCATGATCGGTCTGTGACCGGGACAGTTTATCGTACCGTGAAAACAAAATAACGTACTTGGACATCACATTTTTGTCCAGAGGTCCAAACGCAAGTGGACTACTTTGTATGTTGTCATATTTTCTCGTGAACCCGGAATTCCGAACGGAAACGAAAACTCTCGGGCTCGGAATCGGAATTCCGAGACTTCCCTGATTTAGACCAACCTGCTGATTCAAAGAGCTGTGACACGTCGTAAAATATGCACAAAGCTGTTCTCTCTGAAACCTCGCGTACCCATTTAAAGCTATTGTGAGGTCCCGCAAATGAGATTTTGTCAACTCACTTGCATAATAATGGCATGGGCGTTCATTTTTTCGTACACGCTCGATGGGCGCGTTGCGCCTGAATAAATGTGCACAAACTTACGCTGAGGTTTTTTTTGAAAATAATACCAGAATACGCAGGTGTCGACCGGAAATAACAATAATGTGAGGTAGGTCAACTGCCGAATTTGTCCTCTATCTAGCTCGACTATTTTGTGCTGCGCGTTCGCCCCATCGACGTCACATGCTTTCGGCTTGCCACGATTAGGCAGCTGCTCGTTACGCTCATACGCCAACGGGCTGTTTCTTCGCTTTTGCCAACATCGATTCACTTACTGCGGAGGTCGTTGTTTGCCCGCTGCCCGATATCCAACTTGAGGCTTCCCATTTTGTTCCTTCTTCCCTGCTTTAAAGGTTGCCAAAAATGCCAGAGAATCTGAAATAACTTTGGCATGATTGACAAGCTAAGGATGAAGTTTCGACTGCTCAAGTGAAGAAATGGCAAACTATTGCAAATATGGGAAAGTCGAGCTTTGTCTGGCTGAGGTTCCTTGGGCCAGGGACCTGGACCTGGTCGACTGTTCATAGCCGTTAACCAGCCTGATTATCTCATCAGTTTTGCAAACCACGTCTAAATTGGGAAAATATTCCTCTCACCATAGATGGATGAGTAAATTCTGAAATTTTGCGTATTCACCCGAAAACTAAAGCGGAATAAAATCCGAGGCATCTTCAAAGCGTCACACGAAACTTTTCTACGTGCTCTTTTCCAGATATGGTTTGTACAAGCGATCCTCGAGTGGAAGTGCCGCTTCTTGCAAGGGCCGCGGACACTATGGCTTCAACGTTTGTCACACTCTTGGGTGCCTGGTCGCTATCGCTTTTCTCCTGACTGTGACGGACGTCGGACCTAGAACCGATAGCGCTTGCCCTACTCTAGGCGCGTGAGCTGTAGCTATGAGTGTGTTTGATGTGTGTCCTCTTCGAAAGTCTCAAAGGTCGTCAATCTGCATTTGCAAGGAACGGAAGGACGCGGCCTAGCGGCGCGCGGCGCGGCGAAAAGAAACATCGCAGCGCAAATTCCTTCCGGCGGCTGATCCACGAAGGCTTCCGCGGGATCAGCGGCCGGAACCTTGAGAAGATCATGCAAACGTGCTAACGTTGGAATTTCAGCGTCCGATGACGCAACGAAGGAGGCGTTAGCAGTGGCAGCGAAGCTCGCGGGGAACGGTGCAAGCGACCGCAAGAGATCACCTACTTAAGCGCAGTCTGATCAGTGAATATCGGGCCCCCGGCGTATGTCCTCCGTCGTTAATCTGTGTCGCGCATTATATCGCTCGGTTCATAAACGTTAGTGCTTGTCTTGTGCCGTGACTTACTAGTGGAGAGCCAGTCTCCCCACGACCTCAAACAACAACTAGGAAGTCGCAAGACTATAAGCTAGGGGAGATCCACCGGGTAGTTATTTAAGCCTAGCGGCTAGGTAGCGTCACATGACTCCTTGGGCGGCTATATTCGGCGATATTCCGATGGTTCAACTGGGATGGTGCCGCATCCCAGGTTACCTACTCAGCGATGCACACTATAGTGCGCTTCCGAACCAAGTCATGCAGTGGAATTACCGCTGCGAAAAGTCGCTGCCGAATGGAACTCTGAGCTATTCCATTAGCTGCACTTCTTCGTCATCCACCAAACATTTCGGTGGCGTAAACTGCCCCTTTTCCCAGTTTCCGTCGGAGGTCTCGGAGGGGGACATGCGCGTATTAGTGGTACGTCGGGTTTTTAACTGGGAGAGAGTATTCCAAATCAAACATAGTCCAATGGTGGCAACCAAATTTCTGAAACACAGTGCTTCGGAGCTTTGGAAGTAAGTTTGATTTCTGAGGGGCTCAAAATCCCACCGTCGACCCGAATCTAAAGTTTGTACCATTTTACTAATAAGTAAGTACAAAATGTTTGAGGGTTGTTCTTGCTACATAATGTCATATCCAATGTGCAAGTTGTGTCGGGCGATCTACGATTTTTCGAAGCTGGCATCGGTTCAGATAAACGCCATCTGCAGAAAAGCGGACGTTCCGCTCCTAGTGACAACGACGCCCACCAAGGAGAGCGAGACCCGGAAGATGGTCGTCTTTCTGGCTCTGATCGCCGTAAAGGCATTCCTTCACGTGCGCATGGCTTACCCGCTGCTGCATCGATGGTGCGCGCGTCGGTCTATTCCAGGTAGCGTCTTGTACCCGACCGATATTGAATCCCGGACCCGAAAAATGCGTAAACGACGTTGGTGGGTCCTGTGCCAAGTCCAAAACAGTTCTAAAGCTGGTTCTGAGACTCATTCGATATTAACGCTACCGTTGGGGTATTTGGCTTATAAAGGTCCAGTTTGGTGAAGGACCATGGAAGTCCCATAATGTTACGGACAATATCACCGAACCGTATGATCGTTGTGCTATGTAAGTGGTCGTCATGGCAGCGTCCACAAAACGGTGTCGACTTTTTAGAGCATGGGCTCTAAAAAGTCGTCATGGGGCAGACTTTTGCACTTCACTCGTCTCTTCGGCTAGGGGGACGCTGAGCAGAGAGAGAAATGGAAAGTAAGCACGAAAGTGACAATTCTGAAGATGTTCCCGCTGCTTTATGTAACAGCTTTATGTAAGACTTCTAGGGTACCTTACGGCATGGTCTCTCGGCTCAGATACCAGCTGGCGATGGAATGTTCCGCAAAGTATTTTCTCCTGACAAGCCTCACGGTGGCATTCTTCCTGGCCGCTGCTTATCACCGCATGACTTGCCGTCTCGACTATTCGTACTGGTTCGCACTTTCGTTGGTTTGCATGGTCGCGCAGATTTGCACCTTCGTTGTCGTCGACAAGCTCGAGTCCTTCGAACAACTACCGGACAGCGTCTTCGAGAACGGCCGCATCGACCGGGAAAAGATCAAGCAGATACGAGAGCAAAAGGCGAACGAACGCCATCGTGCTGACCGCGAGAAGCGGCAGCGCAACTGTTCCACGTGCAGAGACAAATGTAGGGATTGCTACCGCCCGCTACCTCCGCCTCCTTAGTGACCTGCTTATATTATATTTGCTCTAAAACCTCCCACTTGCATTTGCCCCCTCTCCCTCTAACATGAAGAGCCGTAAATAGACACGTCGCTAGGGACATCAACGACATTTCATGCGTAATTTGACAAACACGCCTTCTAGTAGTTAATTCTGGCGGCGCCTCGCGACGGTCTATTCGGTCAATTGTTTTGGTAACGCTATCACCCGGTTGCACACTCTCCTTACCTTCCGTTATCAGTGGTTATATGGCCGGGAGCTCTTCTACACATTCGTGGGCTAACCGCGTTTCTGGTCGCAGCCATACGATGTGTACTTTGACGAGTTCCATGTAATGCCGCAACAAATTCACGATCATCTTCGATCAAGACTAAGCCGGAGAAGCATAGATAGTGTCGAACAGAAACTAAGAATGCTTTGTATCGCATTGCCGGGCGAATATGACTGACAAGTGATCCATCGAAGAAGCGCAGGACAGAGCTGGCCGCAGCCGCCTTTCTGGTCCGGACCAGATTCCAATTACCTTCCGATTCCCGAACTACAGCTGACTCGCATCCCAAGGGAACGTCCAGAAAATATGTAAGCCTTACAGGGGGGGGGGGTCAGGCCTTTGCTTACATTTGCTTACAGGGGGGAGGGGGGG
>JNEY01000172.1:101685-143306 GCA_020875895.1 Aphelenchus avenae | reverse complement strand
GTTCTGTGCGGAATGCGCTTCATTTTTTGCGACGCGGGATGTGAAATTTCGGCCATCTTGCGCAAAAGTGGTCAAGGTTAAGGTTTGCAGATTGTGCATAAAAGGCACTGAAGCAATGAGCATTCGAACGGCACTTTATTCGCTTTAAACTGTCAAGTTGGGCCGCCAACAGGTAGTGGTAAATTGGTGCCAAAAAATCACGAAAATGTGAAGAACCGAAAATTACGTTTGGTCAGACTTTGGCAGCTGCTTCTCAGTCCCAAACCAACAATGTCCAGCAGGGTCATAGACCTGCCGGGCAGGCCTTGGGTGGGCCGGGCACGGGCCGGACCCGGGTCTTGCTTCCGAAAGCCAACCGGCTCCGGCCCGGCCCTGTGGAACACCCGGCAAGGGCATATTTTTGGCAATTATTGATCAATTTTTAGCATATTTTTGCCAAATAAGCACATGGTTTGCGCCGGTGGGCTCGAGGAAATCCACGTTAGATTAATCGACTTTAAAGACATCCATTGAAACTATGAATGGGGCAAAAATGGACCTTCGGAATGACACGACCAAAGGTGGTACCAAGGGTATTTTTCGGTCCGGCCCTAAAAGGGTGAGCCCCGGCGGACCCGGTTACCCGGCCTGCCCTGGCCCGGACCCGGCATCGGGTCCGTGTCGGGCCCTAGGCCTGCCGAAACTTTCCAGATTCGGAGGGATCTCAAGCGCCATTGGACAGAAGAGCCAACATATCGTGAAAGGTTGAATACAGCGTCCTGTATCAAACACTTTCGACGCTTTCCGTTTCATTGAGTCAGTGCAAACATGGGCCCAAATTTGGATACGAATACGCAGAGAAGTGCAGTGTGGAAAATTTCAGCGCGATGACCTGGAAATCATTGGTGGACGTCATTTTCATGGGACCATTCGCCACATTACTCGTTAAAAACCACTCGAACCCGTTGATTTGGTCAACCAGGTGTCTTTAAGCACGTTGAGGCAAAGGGGAAACTCCACGCCCTTCAACAACGAGAACGCATCCATACGTAAGCAGCTCTCAGCACTATCAGTATCGCGAGGATTAGGGAATGGGCGAAGATATTGACCTTCGCTCTATTTAATTTAACTTCAAGCTCTCGATTCGAAGCTTAGTTCTTTGAATGCCGAGCTCTCTTATTATCGGTTCAAGGTAGATACAAGCCTGCTTCACTTCTCTTCGGAAGATTAGTCTTCGTCGCGCTTGTCTCCATCGTGTAGCTGATCCGCAGGTCCAACAAAACAACGTAAAAATGGAGGTTAGTATAGGATCACAACTGTTGGATCGCGCATCTAACCAGGATTGTACGTACCTTGAACCGGTATAAGAGAACTGGACGTTGTATTGCAAGGTGCAGGTGCGACTTAACAGCCTAAGGTAGGCCCTATACACTCGAGCAGCAGGAGGGTCCGTTAGTCCAAGATGCTAGGTATATGGACGTTATGCTTCTCACCGAAACAACGATGTTCTCTCGTTTCTGCATCTTTTCGACTTGGCCGGCACACTTTCGACTACCAGATAAATCAGCGACATTGCGCGTTTCTGTTCCAGGCGAATGAAGCATTGGGCCCTACGAGTGGTCCGCTTTCACGGATGGGCGGGTACTGGTCCCGGTAGTATTGGTGCTTTTGGTGGCTGTTTGAAGTCAAGTATTACTTCAGAAACCGCAGCAGTGATCGCGATATGATGATCACCCCTAACCGGGCAGACGGACATCGCTACGGATACTTTTACGGTATTGCAAGACGCACTGCGCCTCGTAGTCATATAAAATCAGATGTGGACAGCCAGTCGACTACCTCAGTTACGCTTTCGTCGAGAAGCTCGTCCTTTCATGTTACGCCAAGGACGACTATGGCCCGCCGATTCTCTCGAGTCGAGAACTTCTTGCGGCGCCTGACGAGCACATCAAAGAGATTTATCTCTCGGATGGCAGCCGCAGCATCGACTTCCTCCAGAGGGGCGTGCTAGAGAAAGCGATTTGCGTGTGTCGCTTCGAGCGCTTTTCAACCTACTTTCACACAATGCCAGGTAGGTATGCGTGTACCCAGGATGCTATCCGTGGTGGAAGACAAAGAATTGTTGCCGGGGGGGGGGGGGGGAAGGGCCTCCAGTGTTTTTTTTTTGGGGGGATGTTTTCCCGTGGACGGAGCCAAAAACCAAGACATTACCTTGGGTTTTCGGTCAGCAATAATAATCCGACTACGCCGTTTGTTGCAGTTTGGCTGATCAGCGACGACTTCCTTCGCCGCCTGGGACGCGGTGGCTGTTCGAAAGTGGATCTCTCCAAGATTATGCTTCTTTCACCTTCCAGCGGCAATTTCGTCGTGATGGCCGATGGTATTTTGGACTACTGCTTCTCATCGGGCCTTGGAGTCCTTGGCAGTCGCGAGCGCACTCTGTGGATTAATGGAGGGGTGTCGATCAGCCCAATGTTCGTCAAGAAATGCAGCCAGGTACGCTACGCACGCCAAAAAAGGGAATGCTTGCAAAGCGTCCGCATGGCAAAAGGACTCGTCTCCGCTTCGTGTTTGACATACTTCCTCAAAAGTACCGCGTGGGTGTACCGCAGGAAATAGAGGGGGCTATCTACTGATAGAGGGGGCTCTACAAATAAGAGTTCTACGGCAGACTCTAGTTGAAGCTGAAAGCTACAAGCTCTTCCCTCTGAATTACGCGCCCGTTAAATATATTGCTACTCTGCGATCGCTGTCTTGCAGGCCCACTTCGCGTCAAGTGTAACCACAAAGATGGAGCTGGAATCGCACAAATCGAGCCCGTCTTACAATGTAAGCGGCTTCCTCGATGTCTGGCCGAGTACGCCGACTACCGGCTAGACCTGTC
Source organism: Aphelenchus avenae (assembly GCA_020875895.1). Lineage (NCBI taxonomy): Eukaryota > Metazoa > Nematoda > Chromadorea > Rhabditida > Aphelenchidae > Aphelenchus > Aphelenchus avenae. The sequence continues at coordinate 140,443 of JNEY01000172.1, read as the reverse complement.
CGAAAACGAAGTTCGCTACGACGTTACTGACCAGTACAGCAGCATGCGGCTTATGGTAGGATCTCCTAAGCTCTGCCTTACTTTAATGTTATCCTTCAATAACCGTGCCTTTAGATCCGATTCCGAGTCGTTGAACCGTTTGCGTTCCCTAACAGCAGAATACTAGTCCGCCGCGGACATAAGGACGACGAAGCCTTCTTTCTTCGACCGTTTGCACTCTGGTTTTGAATGATACATGTTCGCAGGAGTGACGTGCGAAACAGTTGCATTTTACTCTGTTCATGCTTACTGGTTTTTAAATAAAAAGAAAACGCTCGGGTCGTCTTCGGTTCGGATGTTCACTACCTACCACACGTAAAAAAGGTTTCTGCATGCGAGAATTAACGCCTAGCAAGCGGCCTCAACCGGTCCTTGAATTCCCCCTCTTCCGGCGGGCGCTATGCCCTTGATTTATCATAGGCGCTACGAGACGTCGCGGTGCGTAAGAGTTGGAGCATAAAAACAATGTTTCTTCGCTCCAGATGCGTTTTTAAAACGCTGATTTGCTACGTCGGCCACGGTTTACTATGAGATTTTCCCACCAATTTGTCTTGCGAGGCCATAAATTAGGTCCTTGCCGTTCTTGACACATATTAACATGTTTGACTAAGTTCTCCGCAGTGCATACCAAAAAATTGATCAGAACGCGGCACCGAACCCGAAAAACAGCTTTCATACCCGTAACCTTTGTCTTTGACTGAAGCAAATACAGGTGGCGCACCGCAAAATTACTCGGTTCTATGAACTAGAGCTGACGTGTCGTACCGTTTTGTCGTATTTACGGTACGGCAGTAAGATAGATAAGATACAATATGTCTGCTTCTTCTTCGCCGTCGCATGATCCGCAAGCGAGAACGCACGTAGCGGGCCCGACACACTCAGCCAACCTTGCCAGACCTGCCCAACGTGGAGGTCGTGCTCGAGCCATTCGACGACATCCTTTCGAAGCTGTGCCTGCTGGAACTACCACACGTAACCATTGTTCAGTCTTTTCTACTTATATTTCTCCAATAAATCCGATTTTTCAATATTATGATTGTGAACGAGTGTGAGTGTGGACTGTGAGGTGTGGACCAAAGTCCGAGACTCGGCAAAGTGCGGCACTTTTCGAAATTCCCACACTTTTCGGCTTGATTGTGAACAGGGATGGGCGGATCTTGGTCTTGGTCCCGGTGTCCCGGTGGTTTTAGTCTTGGTCTTGGTCCCGGTCGTCGAAAAAATTCCGCCCATAACGCATTTTGTTCATAAGAATGATCAAACAAAACGGTCCTAATCCCATAAATTTTATTCAATAATTTCTCAGAAGCCGTATACGCCACTGTTGCGAAAGAGGAAAAGTAGCTTCTGGAAGGTTGGTCCAGTCATGCGATGGCGAAGAAAAGTGAAGATCGCGGTGCCTGTGGAGAACATGCGCTCCGATTCAGCCGACGTTGCCGGAGCCGACAGATAGCGCTCAGTCAGTGCATAAAGGAGCGGCATCGTCGATCTGTGCTCGCTACTAGTAGGGGCCGGACTCCTTGGTGAGCTTCGACGAGAAGTACGTCTCAACCTCGACGTTTGCCTTCTGCAGTGGATCAACGGTGCCAGCTGGGCGGCTCTAAAAAACTGCTAGCGCGAGCACTTGCGTTTTGTACCTTTTTAACCGATGGTAGAACTTCCGAGTGACCGAAGCTTCGCGATAGCGCAGCCACCGCTGCTATCTTCGGATGCGCGAGTTCAAACGACGCAATGAAGCGCGGAAGAAGATACAATGTAAACATGCACTTATTTTCGTGTTTTCGGCAGACTACATGCAGCGTAGCTCAAAATGCAGTGATGTCTTGGTCCTGGTCCCGGTCGTCGAAAAAATTCCGCCATTCCTGATTGTGAACAAAGTGTGGGATTTTCGCGTTTACTCACACTTAGTGCGAGACTCAGAAATCCGAGACTTGAGTCTCGGACTCGATGATTGTGAACGAAGCTATAGAGAGGGTTCCAAATGCACGCTATTAAAGGTCGGAGCGCCGTTCACGAAGTCCTCCTTGTAGAAAGGATAACTCTTTATAACCGCAGCGCATACCCGTAATCACGGTTTTGAACAGCACATTGCTTCTTGCGATTCCAACGGTACAAGGCACTCCGAGCGCATGAAACTTGCTATCTGACGTGTCTTGCTATCGTGTCTTGCCAGGGCAATAATCGGCAAAATGTTCGATAAAGTATCGCTACTAGGTACTGGAAAACCGATACCGATGCCTGGTATCGGTCTCAGCCATGGTCTCTTCTTGCAGCTGCCCGCGAAGAGGCGGATGCATAATTGGTCCCTTCCTGGTTCTAACTAGCTCCGCTTCCCCCTTCCCAGTGTTGGCTCGACTACATCCATACAAAGGCTTTTTTTGCGCACCAATCAAAGACCGTTCGTGTCACGGATTTCGTACGGGACAACCGAAGAAGCCGCTGGACGCGAATCGTGCACGACTGCATACGAGTAATAATTGCGCATTTCGTGTCCCGGTTTTTTTCTTATACGAATGCGTCATGAAGCCGTTGGCGTTTCGCTACAGAATGAGACGTCGTAAGCCCTGGATGGACAGCGGCGTCATTTCTTGGGAGACACCCGTTATTTCCTGTCCGCCTTTTTCGTTGCATACGGCGAAATGAGTAGAAGCAAATAACTGGAAAAAATCTGGAACAAAGCGGCATGCTGGTTTAGGTAGACAACTGTAGTTCGTTCAGTCAAGAAAGCTTGTTATAACTTCGATTCCCCTATTCTCTAGAGATCAATCCAAAAATGATTCCCCCCCCCATGATAGTCCCCCTTCTCAAGGCATGGCTAGAGCAAACACTGTTGATTGTTTGCCTCTCAGCTTTACGAGATCGAATGTTGTGCCTGCAGAGTAGGCTTCAGCGCCGTGCCGTCCCGTGAAGCAGTCCAGTAATTTTTGAGCCGTGATCATGGCACGGTTCACGGCATGGGGGTGTCATCATGGCACGGCTCACGGCACGGGTTCCCTCTCAAAACGAGGCCGTTTTCTGTGCCGTTTTTAGCCTAATTTTAAGCATTTTTACCAGTTAGCTGGATATTCCAAGGTCTTTTAGCTGATTTTCAAAAGAAAATTCGGTCGCTTCCCGGTCAAACGTCGTCCACTTCGATCGGCATTCGTATTTACGTGGCCAACTATTAATACTTTTTACATCACACGGAGTTTTTACTATTTTCACCGGCTGTTTTAGTGAAAACTTGGAATCCCGTAATCACGGCACGGGTCACGGCATGGGGGCGGGTGTCGTCACGTCACAGCTCGCGGCACGGGGGTGGTCAACGCGGCACGGTTCACGACACGGGGGATGATGCCGAAGCCTACTGCAGAGTCTTTTCGGTGTCTGAGCCCTGTTACTGATGAGTCGAGTGAAATAAGTAGCTCCATCTAATCATATGTGCACCCTTGGCAGTGTACAGGCATTGGTACCACCAAGACGCACAGTGGCTTTCCAACAAGCATGTTCATTGAACCGAGGCATTGACCTACCGCCAATGAGAAACGCCGGGCGCAGGACCGCTAGCGACGCGCGACGGTCATTTCCGCGGGTCGATATTTACCCACGCCGATCCGAGGTCTTTGTCGCTGTTTCCTGACACGAAGCTTAGCTAATAGCTTCTCCCCAAAAACTGTAGAGCAGCTAACGTTGCGCAGCTATCATTCAGTCGTCGAACCGCCCCTCCCCACCGAAAAGAAACTTGCCTATTTGCCAGAAATATTATGGTCGTAGGACAATATTGCAGCCAATTTATTCCCGGTGAGTATGGCGTGGCTAACAGCACTCGCTTGGTCGAACGAACAATTTGCGGATATTTTAGGTTCCCGAACGATGTCGCTGGAACTCAGCTCGCGTGCGATCAGACTGATCATGGCCTTCCCCGAAGACAACTGCTTTTTGGGAACCGCAAACGAAAGGCTGGACTACGAATTAAGAATGCTCTACCTCTACAAACTAGCTAATGATGTGAGTACCCATTAGAAGTGCGACCGCAAGAAGTCAAATTGTTTTAGAGCCATCATTTGCTAAAGCACCGTCTGATTCACCAGAGCAAACGAAACATTCGTATGAACGAGGAGGACGTTCAGAACATCTTCGCGCACGGGAAGCCGCTCGTCTTCGACGAGTACCACTACCCACGACTGATTGTGTCTAATATCGTTGAGGTAGGTCGTGGCCCTTGCAGGAACTATGCTAAGCCTCGGCTTCAAACTTTTAAAACGAGACCAACGAGCAAGAAAGTTCGTTCACGGGGAATTCCCGGGTCCACCGGTATAAGGTATTTTCCAGAGAGCAATAAGTAATGTAGAGTTCGAAAAATCTTGTTACTGTTCAAATTTGCTAGAAGATGTAATTACGAAAACACACGAAATACGGCACCAATTTGTTGCATGCCGTGCATTTTATCCTTATACACTAAAGCGTTGTTCCTTGTTCATCCAAAGAAGTTTTCGCAATCGGGTCATGTTTGGTATTCATTCGATAGGGCTTCTAAGCCTATTACAGTGTGGAAAGTTTCAGCCAAATCGGATGCCCAGAAAAACCTATGAACCGATCAAAGTTTCGACATCTGATTCCTGCTTTCATGCGATAGCGTGCGCTGTGGAAGCATAGGCATGGCGGGCGTGAAGGAGATGTTCTGCCAAATCGGTTTTAGGAGGGGTTTTCAAGCATGGGGCTTCTAAAAGTTGGAATACTCGGGTAGGTACATGCTGTAGCGCTAAGGGACATAGGTTACCTGCTTGGTATACGTAATCCCCGATAGCGGCGCCGGCTATGCGGAGCGCCCCTCGTTGATTCTAAAAGAACGACAAAACGTTGACCTGTTTTGGTGTGCTAAGAATAATGCCCCAACTTTTAGGCATTTCAACACCTGACGCAGGAACCATCGTTCCTTGACATCACCGTCGAGGTTAATCATCCTCCGACAGAAGTCTGGCCGCAGGTCTACGACAGCTATCTACCGTGCGACGCGTGTAGGACGGTTGAAATCAGAGGAAGGTGGACGTACGTTTTATTACGGATCGCGCTGTTTTCACTAGGAGGTCAGGCCCACCCGTACCATAAAGCCGTACTGACCGCGATTAGCCCCCCCCCCCCGCTCGTATCGTAGCCGTGCCATAGTGTAGAGCTCGTCGCCCGTACCACGGTACGGGCCAAACCCGTACCCGTACCCGTATAATACGGCACGGCAACACGGTACGGTCTCGAAAAAAAGCCGTATTACACGAGCCAAGCCGTACTACAGGACGTGTTTATGCCGTGTTAGTGTATACGGCTTATCATTTTTTTACCCACCACGGGTACGGGGTACAGCACGGGTGGGGTCACCACGGGTGCGGGTTTGGCACAGGATCCCAGCGCCGATCTCTACCATAGTACATTTTACGGCCGAAGCCGTACCCGTAATGAACCAAGAAATTCGCCTGTACGTCCAGAATCAAGTGTTTTATTCGAAAACAAGTAAAAGAACGATGTTCCTACGGGTAACAGCTAGCACGTACCCGTATTTGGAGTCAGGCGCAATTTGCGTCCGTCGAAGACCACCTCACCAAAGGATCTCCCCTCACCCTGTTTCCCGCCTTTCATTACAGCCCGTAACGGGCGGAGGGGGTCCGCGTACCGTAAAGTCGTACTGACCGGACCCACCCGTACCGTAGCCGTATCTCTATTTTACGGCAACGGGTATGGCCCGTATTGCGGTACGCCCTCCCTATCTCTAGTTTCCACTCACAAGAGCAGCTTTGTTATTGTCTCACATATAGCCTTTTTCAATAGTTTCCCATTCGGTGTGATCGGCGCTTCATCGAGTACGAGGAGACCCGCGACGTTTGGGAAGGCAACGCGCGATAACACTGTGGAGTGTGTTGTCGAGAAGTTTCACATTACTTCAAAGCATTTCGGCAAGCAACTGTCGGTTGAGCTGAGCTTTGTTCTCGGACGCCCTAAAACGGACGGGCACGTGCTCGTTCGTCCTCCTACTGCTCCAGAAAAAGAGTGAGCCTGACGTCAGGCTGCAACAACTTTGACTGCGCATTTAGGAAGGCTGAGCTTCACAAGGTGACTGTTCGCCTCGTCGACGGAGACTGCAGACGTCCTACAGGTCCTACAGAGGCAGTGACTCGCAAAAGGTGCGTAGCGTGTATTCTCGGTTCACTCCATCGCATTTGCCGCCCCTCTAGAGGTCATTCCGAATGAAGTGTTTCTCCTGTTTGCGCGCCAATGGCCCAATAGAGAAACAACAGCACTATATCCACGTTGTAAACTGGTCTATAATTTGGGTTCTAAGCCGTCTGAACATTATCCTAGAATTCATTTACTTGGCCGTAGCAAGCAGAACACGAGTCCCTATCCACCCCATTGCCTGATTCGAAGGTTAGGCGATAGGCCCCGTCCGAGAAACTACATTAAAATTCTGCCAGAACGAAGAAAAAGCGTTCACTATTTGGCAATAACGCTCATGAAGCCAGTCGCGGTCATGATGCCAAAATCGCCAACTAAATTTTTTCAGCAAGTCGATACTGCTCATTTCGGATTTCGCATTGGAGGTGTACGGCTTCATGGACCGCGTAAATGTTGGCACTTCCCTCGTCGCTAACAGTGGCCTTAACAAGCAGATCTTCAAGCTCCGACACCGTCTACCAGTACATCTCTTGACGTGCGAATGCGAGGAGATCCTGGTGAGCCCTGCGTCCTTTGTCTACGTTAGGATGCTCTCGTTAAGTTGCTGTTTTCGTCGTTAATTCACGTTCTAGGTCTGGGACAATTTTGGACGTCAGAAGCCCGATGGCTACTGGATGGTGCTGCACCACTTCCGACGCGACCTTGCGTACAGCGACGTCCGTCGTTTCAAGGCTCTTTCAACGGCAGTCATCACGTCGACTGCCGGCAACAGCGATATGATCCGTCACTACTTGAGCAACAGCTACATGGCAGACTTCAGTACTCGACTCGGTGATACCCGATTCACCGTCAACTTGTTTGCTGCACTTGCGGACCGCAATGTCTCGCTCAGCGGGCTGCGAATGAGTACACTTGGCGCACTCCTACTGGCCGACGACCGTTTAACGGATGTGGTCTTACGTAGCGGAATGCGGCTGGGCGCACTTACTCTGTCGATCCATGAGGACCGTCTTGAAGGTCTCATCAAGCTGAGCGATTTCTTTCGCACGCCGACCGTTCAACGGCTCAAGGAGTTGAAGCTTACACTGGTATCTTTTTCGTTAACTTGTAGTAAATGCTATGATAAAGCGTCTGACAGCTGCGACCACACTGCGTCTCGTGTTTCAGGAGAATTCCGAATTATCAGATGGACGCGAGCGAGCTGTCATCCGTTCTCCTCTGTGGACGACTGGAATTCAACTGCTCCGCAACTGTGCGCTCTACCGGGTCGACTGGGAATGCGCAATCCCCGGTATCCACCGGGGCTGGTGTGCGCACGAACCGGGATCTGTGCACTCCATGCGCGATTTGGACTCGATCGTCCTCACGTTGGTCCAAATCTGTGAGGTAAGACACTTGGTGTTTTCAAAGAGGGTTTTTAAGCTCCATCGAGCTCAGGTCGAGTAATATTCTCGTCATAGTGAAAACTTTCGTTGTGGGTTCCGTTGAGTTCGGCAAAGACGACATTCTTTCAGTAACTTTATTGGAAGCGAATAAAGTCTGTTTTTGCTATGCATTTTTCCAGACCTCATTTTCGACAAAAATAAAAATCAAAACGCAATTGGCGGAACGAATGCAACGGTCCGCTCGTGGCATGCAGTCTATACAACGAAATAGCCGTGTTACTTGCTACACAAGCGATATGCAATGCGTAAAAAACCGCGGTTGCGTCATAGTAACGAAATAAAAAGTTTAATTTAAATGGTAAACTCAGTGCACACTTCTTAGCGGTGGCCAGTTTCACTAGCATTTGTGCTCACAACTATGAGTATACGTGGAATAGTCTCTTATTGGTAACTTCAGAAATTCGAGCAGGACTCGATGTCCGAGACCGTCGATCACTTCGTGTTCAACTACCCTCGACGTGTGACACTCCCCTTCAAGGACGAGAACAAGACGGCGTCTGCAATAATGGTCGAATACAAGCATCGTTGGTCGGGCATCTCCCACCGCTACATGTGGGACGTCTACCGCTTCCTAAACGCCACCAGCGGTGAGTGGCTAACAGCATGCGTCGGGCACTCGGACTACGAGGATTCGCCTTGCTCCGTGCACATCGTGAGAGGTCAAGCGTATCCGGACGCCTCGTATGTTCCTGAAAACTGAATTTGTGTAATTTCGGCGTTTCGTTTCATTGTTCATGGATTGCGTTTTTTTGTAATGTAATAAATCTTTCGGCGTACGCATGATGCTATTGAAACCTTCGTTACCGAGAACCGTCTGCTATTCTCAAAACCGTCATGATTGATTTGGACGGACAATTTCAAGTTCAGAAACTAAGCGACGTCTATAAAACGTGAACGACTAGTGGAGTCGTCCCACAAGAGCGTCTTGTACAATAAGATCGTGTAAACCGCATTCGGGCCTGAACAGCCGATTGCGTTCGGCAGAGACCATCGGCATCTTCCACTGAACGTTGGCTCACGAACGCCACAAAGCCCAATTCGCCGGACATTAACCATTCGGTAAGCTAGACTTACCGACGAGGGTTGAACGCCGGACACGATACCGCTAGCGACGCGCGAAGGTCAATCTGGGAGGTCATTCCCGTGGGTCGATATTACCCGAGCCGAACCGAGGTCATGTTGCCGCTTGATGAATCGGTGCTCAGCTAGCGGTTTTCTCCGAAGTCTGTATATTAACCGACGTTGCGCGGCTTTATTTCTTCCGTGAAAGGCTCCCAAAAAGCTGATTATTTTGTTCTGTCAAAAATAAGCACAGTCAACATTATTTGGATGGAGCTGCGTAGGGCACTAGCCGCAGTCGCCTTATTTGATTCGGATGGCGTGGATTATGCACTCGCTTGGCTTGGCGCATAAATATATCGCATGAGTCCATATTTTAGGCTTCTCGACGATGTCATCGGAACTTAGCTCACGCTCGTACGAAGTGATCCTGGCCTTCATCGATGAAGACTGTGTGCGAGAAACCGATGATGATGATCTGAGCCACGGGCTACGGATGCAGAACCTTGTCGAGTTGCCGCCAGGCGTAAGTAATCGTTGTATATGCCATTGCCACGCTCATTAGCGGCTTTTGTTTTAAACGGAAACGAAGCGGTCGAGTCATATTATAGAGGGTATATACCGAATTTCCGCTAATTGCGCGGCCGGCCGGTCTATTTTTTATGTGTCCAAGGATTGGGTAATGTAAAAAGCGCCACAAGTTCCTTTGCTCTACTTTCCTTGTAAACCTCGAGGTCCACACTCACAAGCGCAATATCACTGTCGAAGCGACTGTGAAGGAAGTGCGGTTTGATCTGAAACGGACAGCTTAAGTACAGACAAGGACGGCCACGGTTTTCCTACTGTGACGCGTATGAGTCTTCCGTTTTAGTTTTAAAAATGTTTTCCATTTTTTGACTTAATTCAGACATTCATAACTATGCATAATACGTCAAAATAAAAGTATTTGAGGACATAAGTCCGAAACTTTTTTTGGCTACTATGGGGGGCCGGTCTAAATAGGGGCGGCCGCACAATTAGGGGAAATACGGTAGGTAGAACAAGATGACATGATCACGTTGAATTACATCTGCCGTGCCTTGACAGGGCTACAGGGCATACGGGTGGAATTTGCCGTCAAGGGGGGAGAGTAAAATCGGCCCCAGTTTGTTGGTTATTTCGTTAAATTGTCTACATAAAGTCGCTTGGTGACGCCAGCGGGTTTTTGAACATTTTTGAAAGTTCCTACTGGAAATTTCATTCACGCGGAACACAAATGCGGGTGCCCTGTGCGCTGCCCTGCCCGTCATAATTTTGCCATCCACTTCATTCCGAGCCGTCCGAAAGATCGTTTAAGGACCACCTACTCCTGGAGCGCCGGTTGACTCTGCAGAACGCCCTGAGAGAGAAGGACGTGCGAGACATCTTCGTGCATGGACAGGCGCTCGTTTTCGACGGAGAGGACTACCCGCGACGACTTGTGCCAAAGATCGTTGAGGTATGCCGTAGGCCCAGCAGGTCACGGCTAAAATGTCGCTTTCGAAGATTTCAAAATGATGAATTCTAGCATAGGGAATCGTAGGAGCTGACGCTAAGTCATTTGTTGCGCATTACTTTTCCCTCTTTCCATGCACGTTCGAGGATTGTAAACCTCGAACGTCATTGCGGTTCGCAATCTTTCCAACGTATCCAGACTTTGCGAAATAGCCTTTAAACCTTTCTAAAACAGTGACAACCCACTGGTTTATGCTACGAATCTAGCACCACGTTTCCAGGCATTCCAACAGCTGACAGACGAGCCGTCGTCCCTCGACATCACTCTTTCTGTGCCTACGACGAAGGCCGAGCATTGGTGCTTTCAGGGGATGGCTGTCTGCATGGATCATCCGACGGAAGTTTGGCCGCAGGTCTATGACAGTTACCTGCCCTGCGATGAGTGCACGACGCTAGAAAAGAGCAGTTGGTGGCGGATAAGGAAGTACTGCTACTGCAAGTATTGCTCGTAAGTATTGCTTGTCGTTGCGTTCGGAGCGAAAACAGCATTGTTAACGTCGTCTTTGCTTATAGAGGTTCCGTGCGGTGGCTTCCAGCGGGGACTACATCGTTGCAGTACGCTGTGGAAAAGTTTCACGTTGCGTCACCGAATTTCGACAAGCAACTGACTGTGGAGTTACACTTCGTTCTCGTAAGCCGTTCCCAAGTGTATGGAGACACGCCCGTTCGTCCTCCTACTGCTCCCGAGGAAGAGTGAGTCCTGAGGTTAGGCTGCAACCCGCTAGTACTCCACATTTAGGAAAGGTGGACTTCACAAGGTGACCATTCGCCTCGTCGACGCATGCTGCGGAGGGTCCGCACGTGCAGTCGCTCACAAGAGGTATGCCACATAGGGTTCTGTGACAAAATATGTTTTACCGATACAATGCCAACACCGTAACGACGTTGTTTCAGCAAGACAGTGCTTCTCATTTCGGAGTTCGCACTGGAGGTGTACGGCTTCTTGGACCGAGCAGATGTCGGCACTTCTCTCGTCGCTAATCGTGGCCTTAATGAGCAGTTCTTCAAGCTCCGAAACCGGCTTCCAGTGCACCACTTGATGTGCGAATTCCAGGAGACCCCGGTGAGTTTTGCGTTTATTTCATTTTTTTCTCCATACGATTCTGAGACATGGACTAATCTAGGATTCTAGACGGAATCTGGACCAGGAAAACTGTCGGTAATCGGAAAAAGGTCCGGAAGAACTTTGTGAGGCCCGCCGCAGGCGAAAACAGCAAAATTTTAAGCGGAAATTTGGCAGAAATTGTGAATTTTTGCATTTAGTCATTTCTCCGCACAACTTCCACAGTTTCGCACACAAATCTGGTGGGGTGACGGTCACGAAAAGCATGTCGCAACATTTTGGCCAGGCTAGGGTTTATGCGCTTTATGCAATAGATGTTTTCGTCGTAGCGAATATGACTTTCTAGAGCTGTGACGCCTGGCCAGCTCAACTGCCCGAATACTACTGGTTGATCCTGCACCACTTTCGACGCGACTTTTCATATAACAACGTTCGTCGCTTCAAGCTTCCTTCGACTGGATCCGCATCGACCGCCGCCCACTGCGTTTTGACCCTTCGCTACCTGAGCAACAGTCACGTGGCGGACTTCAAGGCTCCAACGGATGCGCCCCACTTCACCGTCAAGATGCTTGCTGCACTCGCGGACCGGAACGTCTCGCTAGGCCGGCTAAAAGTGCGTTTCTTGGACGGCGCGATGACCGACTACCGTTCGTTCGATGCAATCTTCGGCGGCGGAATGCGTCTGGGCGCACTCAAGTTGTATATGCACGAGGACTGCCTTCATCGTCTCATCAAAACGACCGATTTCTTCCGCATGCCGGCGATGCAGCGGCTCTCAGAGTTCAAGCTTGAATTGGTACGTTTTCCATATTCTAGTACTAAGGTCGTATTCAGTGAAAGTTTAGGACGTATGTGTCTTTTAAAGTAGTTCGAAGTATGTAGTTAAGTAGTAGGTAAGTCCGGCAAATGGACGCAACGATTTTTTAGATTTTTTTTTCTTATTTTCTAGCCACACAGACGATTTCCGCCAATGTTGCTCTATTTAGGATCCCACCTTAACTTTTCCCGCTGCTCCACCCCTAACCTGGCGTCCTAAATACGGCCTCCTTTTGTATTGATTAGTTGGGCAAAGCGTTTGAGAGCTGCGCCAAAACTGCAGCTTCGTTTTTCAGGTAAATCCCGGACCATCGACGCGACGGCAGCGGGCCGTCCTCAGTTCTCCGCTCTGGACCTCTGGAATTTACCTGCTTCGCAATTGCGCGCTCTACCGAGTCGATTGTACTGTGCACTCCAAGCGTCAGTTGAAGTCGATCGCCCCCAAGGTGGTCCAACACTGCGAGGTAAGAACGGAGCAAACATGAAGGCTTCGAGGGAAAACTTCGAACCTCATGGACATCAATTTGTATTGGAGTATGGATCGACGGCCGGGGCGTTGTAACGGTCTTGGCCATTGCCAAAGAAGCGTCGGATCCCAACGGCTCTGTCCGATGGAAGCAACATGGGGATCTGGGTCTGAATAAAAGATCGCGAACGTCGTCGCAACGGCAAAAGAAACCGGATGGCCACCACCCCCGCGTTTTGCTCACACTAGACATAGACAACCGTACTGTTTTCCGTACCGTACTGCGTACCGTATCGTACGGTACGGAGTACGGTACGGCTATGGGTCAGTACGGGTTTCCGTGCGGTACGTCAGCACCCCAGTACGGCGCTGTATTTCGTATCGTACAGCAGTCCAAAATACTATTTTAAGTTGAAATCGAGCACCTTTTGGGCATTTTTGACCAAAATATGAGCAATTTCGTCTCAAGGATGCTCCGTACCGTACTGGTACGGTACGGAGTACTGTACGAGGAGGTCAGTATGGTACGGAGTGCGGTACGGAGGTATCGCGTCTAAGTATAGCTCACATCCCTCGGTAATCAGTGAAGAGCATTTTACGAGGAACATTTAGAAATTCGAACGTGGCGAGGTAACCGAGACCGTCGCAAACAATGTGTTCCGCTTCTCTACACCAACGGCTTTCCCGTTCAAGGAGGCGAATCAGATCGGGTCTGGAGTATGTGTCGACGAGGATCCGTGGGCATGGATCGCCAGCTACACGTGGGACGTGTACCGCTTTCGGAATGCCGCCACCGGCGACTGGCTGACGGCCTGCGTTGCGCAAACCGAATCACGTCCGCGCTTTGAGTCGCCCGAAACTGTGCTGCGCATTGTGAAAGGCGAGGTCTATCCGGACCCCTCGTTTTCTACTTATCTCGAAATACCCATTTAAGTTTTGTCGAAGCGTTTCGTTCGTTTCACGTTTCGTGTGGCGTTGCAAGGTCTTTCGTTTGGTTATCTCAGTTGCTTTGAAATTCACTGCAATAAAACGTTGGATGTACCAGTTGAATGGCGCTATTCGCACTAGGGCCACTCGCGCTTACCCAGAGATCTTGACTAGAAGCCTAGCGTGAGTCAGGAACTGTGCTTACATTACTACAGCCTCCCCCCCCCTCTAGTGGCTACTTCAACAAGTAAAGGCGTAAGCTCGCAGATAGATCATTCAGCAGATCCAAGACTGTTCACCTGACCAATACTAGCACTATCCTAGGCTTTTTGGAAGCCAATGGTTTTCCCGACCAAACAGAAAAGAAACAAGAGAATATGTCGCTGTCTTGGTGGTAAGCTTAACGTGCATTCGGACAGTTCTCTTAATTAGGTAGTTGAACAACGGCGCTGTCGGAGGTTATTCGGCTGTTAAAGCCGCGGTGCGGCCGGAACATCTGTTGTATTCGGGCACAACCCCGAAAACTTTATTGTTGGTTGGAAGTCCGCGTTGGCATCAAAGCCAGTCTGTAACTTGCTGATGTCGACAAAACCGATGCGATGTGCATCGTCGAGTAGTAGCGTACCATGGAGAACTCTTCGTGGTTCTCGTTACGATGGGGCTTCAACGCCTCAGCCATTCTAATCCTCCCACTTTGTTCAGCTCCATCAATTCAACGCTTTCGTACCGAACAACCGACGGAGCGACCGGACACGAATCGTACACAAGGACACTCGTGAGTAATAATTGCGCATTCCGTCTCCCGTCTCGTTTGTTATACGAACGCAGCAGGGAGCGTCGACGTTTCGCAACAGAATGAGTAATCATACGCCTCGAACCGAGAACGGAACGCTGCGAAAACAGCACTATGTGGATGATAGACTGACGCGTAGCGAATGCGTAAACAATTTCAAAAGCGTCGTCGTAAATAAGATTTGGGCGGTTCTTAACCGTTGACTGCAACCTAGCATGCTACCGATAGAACCGAGTCTACGTGCATTATGGACGGATTTACGAGCGACTAGACACGTGCGCTTTATTACGCTGAATTCTTACCTCGCATTCGCTTCCCATGTTCTTCGCGTGTGCATGCGTTACAGCTTTGCAATATGCGCCCAAGAGCGGAAAGCGGAAACGCCATTGTCTTCGGTTACTTCCCCGACGGAGCGACCTTTCGACCAAGAAGGATACAACGTGAGGGTAAATGCCTAATACGTGATTGGGAGAATTCGACTGAGACGAGCATGTCCATCTGAGCATAGCGTTGAAACAAGTCGTTGCGAAAACCTTTTATTGTACCAAAAATACGATCGTTTGGCTTATGTTCGACGCTGTTGGCCTACGCCGGCTGAGAAACTTTGAGGGACCGCTAGCGACATGCGCGCTGTCGGTCATTTCCGTGAATCGATAATTTCGTCACGTCGAAGCACTTGTAGTCGCTACTTGCTAACATAGCGCCCGCTTTGTGGCTTATCCGAAACATGAAGTTAAATGATGTTGTGCAGCCTTTCATTCCTCGTAACTTTTTTTTCCTCTTACCCATACAATTCTGTTTTATAATGCTTCTTTTCTGCTTTTCCGCTTCTTCTTTTTTCGCATTGTTTCGAGAATATCCGCGAGATTCAGACGCAGAATATTGCTTGACAAAATTCTGCTAAACCCTGCTTTCAGCCAATATGAGCACTACCATCGTTTATTCCGGAGAGTGTCTATATCGGCTACATAATCGGACGGGGCGGACGGACGATCCGCAGCATCGAAGAGGAGACCAAGACGAAAATCCAGTGGCCGCACAAATGGAATCCATCCGACAGAAAGTTCATGGTAAGTGGCGGTTCCGGCCTGTTTTAGAGCGGCCCGAACAGGTTCCGCCGTGTGTTTATTTTCTTCATGTCAGGCTTGATTGAATGTTAGGCTTCCCGCTGAGTTGTTTTCGTTAAACTGATGCCTTTTGATCGTACTTCTCCGTTCAGATCTACGGATCGGGATGGGACGCCGCGGCTGATGTCGACAGGGCCGTCGACGAGATTCTGCAGCTGGTGAACGGGCGCCTGGCCGCTATGGAACTGCCTCTGCTCGAGAAGAAAGAGCTCATGTGGTCACTGGAGCGCGACGGCGCTACCGAACGACGAGCGGCTCCGGTTGCTCAGCAGAAGGTAGGACTTGTGTTTCGTTAGCTTCTCGCGCTGGGAGAGGAGCGTGTCACTGACTGCTCTTGGACCGCTAGTTCCTTGACAAGACAGACGCCTTGAAGAGCGCAGAGGAACACAGGATCCCAGAAGTGGAGCCAGTGACGAAGGGGTAAACTTCTAGCACGAAATTGAGGGGTAATTACATGCGGTTTATTGCCACGTGTGCGTTTCGTACGGGTAGTTTTAGTTGCGAATTGAACTTTTGTCGTGGCTCACACGAATCCCTGAGAGCATAAGGCACTTACCGAACAAATTTTAGGTTTCGCTAAAAGTGTGGTCAGAACTCAGCGCGAGTGCTATTGGCCAGATCCTGACCTTCCTCGAAGACAACCGTTGGCCGAGATGCGATGACGATCAATGGAGCCGCTACCTGCGAGAGCTGAGACCCGATGAATTGGCGCAAAATGTGAGTAATGCGAAGTGAGTGCGGGCACGGCCAAACGAAATTGTGGGTCACGTCTACCATTGGAGGTGACCCTTATACCACCCTTGGCCCTAGCGTCATAATTTTGCCTTCTGTCCTTACATAAAAGTCGTCTGAACACGATTTAAGGGCCATCGATTCCTGAAGCGCCGCCGGATTCTAGTGAACGCGCTGAAAGAGAAGGATGTGCAAGACGTGTTCGCGCACGGGAAGCCGCTCGTCATCGAGGAAGAGGACTTGCGGCGACTAATAGTGCCGAAGATCGTTGAGGTACGCTGTGGATCAAACAACGTTTTATCTATGTTCCGGCCCCGACGTTTTCTAAAAGAAGGGCGGAGGAATAGGACAAAAAAGACAAAGCTTAGCGCACGCTAAAAGTGTAAAGCAACGCTTAGTATTTCATTACTCATTTCTTTTCGAACTGTTTTCTATGCACGCGTCCTGATCATGCGGAAACCTTTATCGAAAGCGTCAGAAGTTTCCTCTTTTTGTGCCTCGCATCTAACAACCAAGTTTTCAGGCATTCCAGCTTATGACGAAGGAGCCGTCCTTCCTCGACGTCACCGTTGCGGTGCCTAAGAAAGCAGTCACTTGGAGGTACGGGAATCAAATGGCGGATAGGACGGAACATCCGACGGAAGTCTGGCCGCAAGTATACGACACATACCTTCCGTGCGACGCGTGCACGACGTTTGAAACGAGCACTACGTGGCGAGTAAAAGAGTAAGTCATGTCCGGGTCGTTGCGTTTGTAATCGACAAGTAGCATTGTCGTCTTCTTTGCATAGAGAGGATCTTTAGCGATGATCCACCGGATCCCTCGACCGAGTGGCCGCCGCTGCCGCAGATCACGTCGGTGCAGTACGCTGTCGAAAAGTTCCACATTCCTTCGAAGCATTTCCCGAAGCAGTTGGCTGTCGAGCTGCACTTCGCTCTCGGAGACCCTGAGAAGAGTACATTCAGAGACACGCCCATTCGGCCTCCTACGGTTCCGAAAGAAGAGTGAGGCGTGTGTGGGCCGCAACTGGTAGCATTCGGCATTTAGGAAAATTGGACTTCACCGGGTCACTATTCGCCTCGTCGACGGAGATTGCAGGAATCGCACACCTGCAGTGGCACGCAGAAGGTATGTATCGCACTTTCTCTACCGGTACTTGTCACCCCTCTTAGTTCTATCCTCTAGAGGGCAGTAGAGGAAAACACTTTTTTGAGCAGCAACCCCTTTGTCGTGCCCCCGAGCCGGATGATCCAACTCGGCCCGGCTCCAAAAAAGTCCCCGTGGGTCCAGGTCGGGTCACCGAGTATTCCTTGCCGAAACGGGTTTTGGGTCGGCGTGCAGGACCCAGGTAGAAACCATACCATGAGATGTGGTTATCGTCATTGTTTTAGCAATACGGCACTCCTCATTTCGGATTTCGCCTTGGACGTATATGGCTTCGTTGACCGAGCGAACGTTGGCACTTCTCTCGTCGCTAACCGTAGCCTAAATGAACAGATCATCAAGCTCCAACACCTGCTACCGGTGCACCACTTGATGTGCGAATTCGAGGAGATTCCGGTCAGTGTTATACGTCTTTTGTTTGTATTCCATTACAACATTCTTAAGTTGAGCTTGATGTTTTCAGACCCGTGACAATTCGAAAGCCCCACCGGCCGAATACTGCTGGTTGATCCTGCACCACTTTCGACGCGGCTTGACGTACAGCGACGTTCGTCGCTTCAAGGTTCTTTCAACGGCGACAGCCGCCGACTGTGCGCTGATCGTTCGCTACCTGAGCAACAGCCACGTGGCGGACTTCAAGGCTCCAGACGACGAGCACCTCTTCTCTGTCCAGATGCTTGCCGCACTCGTGGGCCGCAACTTTTCGCTGGCCCGCCTGCGACTTCGCGTCATGGACGCCCACTTACCGACTACCGTTCTCTGGATGCCGTCTTCGGAGGCGGGCTGCGGCTGGGCGCGCTCAACCTGGGGCTCCACGAGGATTGTCTTCTGCGTTTCATGAAGACCAGCGGTTTCATGCACATGCCGGTGGTTCAGCGGCTCACGGAGCTCAGGCTTCAATTGGTACGTTTTAACCAATGCTTTCACACCGCCTATTTTCACATGACTATTCCGCTTCACGAATTCACCAGAAATCTTTAAAGGGAATTGTTACTCTCTCATTTGAACAGTGTGTTTCGACCTGCGTATTAAGTTTTTTCGGCCTAAGGACATTACCGCTCGCAGACAGGGAGAGCCCGAGCGGAGGGGACGTGCCCCACGAGCATGCGAGCGATCCGTTTACTGGGCTGGGCTTACTTTGGTTCTTCATGATATCCCAAAATACGGCCCGTTTTTGTAGTTAATGCTACGACGATCGTGTCGACAAAACATTTGACAGGGCCGACCATGTAGTCGTGTTTTCAGGCAGGCCCGCCAACATCGACCCCGCTTCAGCCGTGGACCGCTGGAATTCACCAGCTCCGCAACTGTGCGCTCTACCGAGTTGACTGGCAGTGGTCTTCGCGCACTGATTCGTTTGAACCTAGTGTGCACTCCATGCGACATTCGGAGTCAATCGTCCTCAACCTGGTCCAAATCTGCGAGGTAAGAGCGAAGAAAACCTTACGGTTTCGGCCGACGCCGGAACAATGCCTTGGTTCTCCTTTGGTAGTTTTTTTTTTGCTTTCCGGTGGTTTAGCACTTTTGGGCTTACTTATTCGATGTTAAATTTCATCGGAAATCGGTTCAGAGCCTAGGATATCTAGCTTGCTGACCTAAAATGGCGCACCGTAGGCGCCGCCAAAGAATAAAACCTGGCGGAGGCGGAAAATGCCAGTCCTATTTCGGATTTGGTATTTGCGCAGTTTCGTGGCCAGCTAGAGTCATTCGTGGTCCCCATCCTAGGAGAGCATAACGGGACGACTACCCAAAGTAGAACCAAAAATACAAAAACGACGTGTTGCGTTCACGTCCAATGGAAATACCGTATTTCTTCAAATATAGCCCCTGGGGCTCTATTTTTCATAAGGTATCTTGTCATTAAAAAATAAATTTTAAAAATTATTTTAAATTTTATTTGTCGTCAGTAAGACTCGCTCTAGAATGTTCTAGAATCCTTATTTTATCGTTATCTATCCAAATATGGCCTTAGATTTGAAGTTCGCATACCCCAGATGGATATCTAGAACCTTGAGGGTGGGGCTCTATTCGAGGTGGGGCTATATTCGAAAAAATACGGTATGCGGAGAGCTCCTTATCAGGAACATTTTTAGGAATTCGAGCGTGGAGAGGTAACCGAGATCGTCGCAAAGTGCGTGTTCGTCTTCCCTCCACGCCTGGCCTTCCCATTCAAGAAGGTCAAGAAGATAGCATCTGGAATAAAAGTCGAGATGGATTGGTCGCCCATCGGCGGATACACGTGGGACGTCTATCGCTTCAAAAATGCCGCCACCGGCGAGTGGCTGACGGCCTGCGTGGGGCAGTCCGGTTACTATGGGTCCGAATCGACGCTTCACGTCGTGAAGGGCGAGGCATATCCGGACGCCACGTATGCTCCTGAATTTTGAAGTACTTGTTGTCTCTTGATGTAATTTGGGCGTCTCATTTTGTTCTTCCGCTTGGTTTGGAATGTATCACAATAAAATCGTTGATTGGTTGTTGGCGACCATAAAGCTAAGGATCGGCAGCACGGTAGCCGTACCTGTAAATCTTGGGAAAAATCGAGATCGGAAATCGGTGCTTTTTACAGGAAAGGGATCGGAATCGAAAAGGGTTTTAAAATTTCGGAATCTGTCGGAAGTTCGCGATCCCAGGAGACCCTAGCCCTAATATCCGTGTATTCCCGTCATGAAAGCTTAACATAGACCGTTCGACGAAGCACGCGTCTTGCAGCTGACGTCCACTCTAATGCTTTCACTTGACTGGAACTGCGTTCACGTTACCACAAACTGTTCGCAAGGACTCAAACTATGACTACAACACTTCTCTTAGGCTTCTTTAAGTACTACTGCGCTCAGATCACCAGAGCGTTCTCCACGCGGANCCCGGCTAGGTCTGCAAACTTGATGCCCGGGCCCGGCCCGCGGGCCTAGGGACCGGTTGCACAGGGTTGCACTCGCGACGGCTCTGTGATGATGCTTACGCAAGGCCCGGATGCCATGTGCGGCACGCACAAACGTTGCGTCGAGAGTTTCCATGTTCAGCACCGGATATCCGTCGGCTATCGTCCTTAGTGGTGGCTTAGCCCGAGTGGTTTTAGACAAGTCCCCTCACTTGAACGCTGTGCTTTCCTAACTGCTCCGAAATTACCCAGCAATCCGCCACTTACCTACGTCGGACCTCGTCTCGAAGGGGATTCGCAAGAAAATACGGCAACGTGTCTTTATTGTATTATGGACTGAGCTCAGCTGTTTTTGAAACGTATTAAAGCCTTTGGTATAAGCAAGACGCTTTTGACCCGTCATTCTTCTGCACCATCTGCGATTTTCAAGCACACAGCGATGGGGTCATATATTTTTAGCTAAAGACCTGGAGAATTTACGATAGACAGGCACAAGCAGCGCAGACACGTAATCACTGAACTGACAGCAGCACCTCCGAATGTTGCAATTCCATCGGAAAGTGCGTTTGAAGAGCAAATAATTTGTCATTTATTTGAGCGCAATAAAGAACGTTATTGGCATGCTCGCTGTGCTCGTTTATGTGATGCACGAATAGGTTGTTGGCTACTGAGGTTTGAGGTTTGTTATTGTGTGATTCAGCCTTCAGACGGTTTTGTGACGGAAGGAGTATCGACGATAGATAAGGATGTGTCTATCATGATGAGCGAAGTACTACGCTGCCTGCCTTCTAACCGCTCAGAAGGCAGGCTGTGCCCCCATGGGACGAGATTCCCGACGCCTTTGGAGCTCGCCGTCATCAGAACTGACAGGCTCTTCCGAACACAGGTTAACGTTGTCGCACTCCGACAATACCTTGCTGTCGGTCGTGGCGCCCTTCCGCAGGCTATGCAAAGGGCCTTGAAGAATTCGCGATCACGTTTGAAATTAAAAGACTGATAATCCAGCGCAGCATACGAATCACTCTTGAATCACAAGGGCCCTTCTGGAGGGAGATGATAGAGTTCATGAAGGGGAACCTTTAAGGGCCCTACAGATTGCCCTCATGTGCCCCTTGGTAATCTACTGCTTCAACTTCCATTCTATAATATTTTTGGACAAATAAATGCCGTACTCAAAAGGTTGACTTAAAGTAGAAGTTGAGGGCGCAACCAGAACGGGTCTAAGACTTTCGATCAATTTTGACAAAAATTCGAATAGAATTTTTCTATGCAAGCTGCCAAAAGGTTCATCACGTGGGACTTCTAGCTACCACCCTATACGAATCACCTTTGTGCACGTTGGGCACTGCAGCGCAGAAAGAGACGCTCTTTGGTACGAAGATCTGCGTACCCGCGAAATGGTAGGCTTACGGCAGGATCTCTGCAGGATCTATACGGCAGGACTTGTTGGTGTGCATTTAAAGTCGGACCGGAACTCTTTAAAATCGGACAAAACTACTGTGCTCCGCGTCCATCGCGTTGAACTGTCCGGTGAACTTTTCGTCGTTCTCGTTTTGCGGTGGGACTTGAGTGCTTGCGCCATGCGGACTCGCCTATCCTTGTTCAAGTCTAGCATAGCGAAGGTTTCCGACCGAACAACCAACGTTGCAGCCGGACGCAAATTATTACCCAAGGGACGCATGAGTAATAATTGCGCAATCCGTCGCTCGACTTGTTTACTGCACTAAGCAGCAGGAGCAGCAGCGAAGTTTCGCAACAGAATGAGTCACGCCTACGCGTCAGACGATCAGCAGAACCTGTTCCAAAGAAACCATGAAGAGAGGCCTGACATTTATTTCCCTTCCGTCTTGCATGCATGCCATGAAATCAGTAAAGACAAATGGCTTAAATATATCCAAAAGTGTTGTGTCTGTTGACAGTCATTGCAGTTCGGTGACTACTTCATTGGTTGGTTGTTTGAGTGGTTGACTACTTCCTTTTTGTTCGGTGTGAGAGCAAATAAGTCGTTGTCCGAGTGGGTTCAGTTTCCGCAGACCACATTTACCGAACATTTATCGGTCGGCTGTTGAGGGCTGTCGCCTTACGTCGCCTGGTAAGTTTGGGTGCGGGACGGCTAGCGACATGCGAGGCGGTCGGTCATCTCCGTGAATCGATAGCTCTAGTCGAATGGCGGTCTTATTGCTACTTGCTGACTCAGCGCTCCGCTAGTAGCTCTTCCGCGAAACGTGAAGGCTAACTGTCTTGGCAAGCTCCCCTTAACGTTTTTGAAGCTGAGAAATAGGTAAAGGATGAAAGAAAGTAGTCTTGAAGGTTGCTAAGCTCAACTTGCCCGACCTTGTCTCTTAAGTTTTTCTTTGAGAAGGCCCAAAATCATGCTTGTTTCGTTGTCATCTATTTAACATGAATTTGTGGGTTTCTTTTTCGCGTTGTTTCGAGGATGTCTGCGAGATTATAACGCTTCAATATTTTGCTTGGAAATTCTGCTAAACCCTGATTTCAGCCACCATGAACACTACGGTTGTTATTCCCGAGAGCGTCTACATCGGCTACATAATCGGACGGGACGGACGGACGATCCGCAGCATTGAGGAGAGGACCAAGACGAAGATCCGATGGCCGTACAAGTCGAATCCGGCCGACAGAAAGTTCACGGTAAGCGATTGTGGTATCTCGAAACTTTGTTTGAGTTTCCGCTAAGCTGAAGCTCTTTGGTCATACTTCCCCGTTCAGATCTACGGATACGGAAGCCACGGCGCCGCTGACGTCGACAAGGCCGTCGACGAGGTTCTGCAGATGGTGAACGGACGCCTGGTCGCTATGGAACTGCCCCGCATGGAAAAGAATCAGCTCATCTTGCCGTTGGCGCGTGACAACGCTCCCGAACGACAATCGGCACTGGTTGCCCAGCAGCAGGTAGTGCTTGTATTACGTTAGCTTCGCGTGCGGAGAGAGGAGTGTGTAACAAACTTCTCTTGGACCGCCAGTTCCTGAACAATACGCCCGTACCGTACTACGGATAGTACCGTGTTCTCCGGTACGGAGTGCGCTACCGGTGTCAAGTCCAGTACGGAGTATGCGCGGCTTTTTTCTGGTTAAAAGTGCGCATTTACGACAGCACGTTAGGGGCGTACTGCGGCCGTACCGTTCTCCACCGTACGGAGTACGGTGCGGGGATATCAATACGACAAGGAGCACGGGGTACGGGGATGTTGTAGTGCCGCCCAAAAGCACACAGGGCCTCAGGAACTGAGCAAGTAGCGAAGGGGAAAATATCTGCACATATTTGAGGGGCATGGGGGTACAAACGCATCTTATTTTGCATTGTTTCATAAAGTCAGTTTCCTTCCCGAGCATGATATTTTACACACGCTTCCAAGCAAAAGCAAAAAAGTACGTGAGAAGCCTGAATTTTAGCGTTACATCTCGGATGACGACTTCATCGAGATCCTCCGATGGCTCCGCCGCTTTGACCTCGACTGCGTGCAGATTACCTCCAGGAAACTACGCAGTCTGGCCGAGGACAACCAGATGCCGCGACGTCATCTGTTCGAGGTCAAGTATAACTTCAGAAACCGCAGCGACGATCGTCTTATGATGATCATCCCTAACCGGGCAGACGGACATCGCTACGGATACTTTTACGGTAAC
Source organism: Aphelenchus avenae (assembly GCA_020875895.1). NCBI lineage: Eukaryota > Metazoa > Nematoda > Chromadorea > Rhabditida > Aphelenchidae > Aphelenchus > Aphelenchus avenae. The sequence goes on along the minus strand of JNEY01000172.1, from coordinate 116,609 downwards.
GCAAGGCGCACGACGCCCGGTAGCGACAAATTCAGAAGTCGACAGGGCAGTCGACTATGTCAGTTACGCTTTCGTCGAGAAGTTCGTCCTTTCATGTTACGCCGACGACGACTATGGCTCGCCGATACTCCCGCATCGAGAACTTCTTGCGGCGCCTGATGAACGCATCAAGGAGATTCACCTCTCGGACGGGAGCCGCGGCATCGACTTCCTCAAGGGGGGCGTGCTAGAGAAAGCGATTTGCGTCTGCCGCTTCGAGCAGTTTTCAACCTACTTTCACACAATGCCAGGTATGCCGGTTCTTCGTTTTTTTCGGTCTCAAGCTAAAGTCTCGCAAAAAATCGGCCTAATACTGGAACTTTTTAGCCGGCACGCCACATAAGAAAACGTCCAAAAAAACATATACTGTTTGTTGCAGTTTGGCTGATCACCGACGACTTCCTTCGCAGCGTTGCACGCAGTGGCTGTTCAAAAGTGGACCTCTCCAGGGTTACGCTTCGTTCACCTTCCGACGCCAATTTCCTCGTGACCGACGACGGAATCTTGGACTACTGCTTCTCGTCGGATCTTGGAGCCCTTGGCAGTCGCGAGCGCACGCTGTGGATCAACGGAGGGATGTCGATCGGGCCAGCATTTGTCAAGAAATGCGTTGAGGTATGTGCGCACCCAAATAAAGGGGATGGTTGCAAAGCGTCCGCATGACAAAATGACTGATCCGCTTCGTGTTTGTCGTACTTCCACTCGTCTAAGGTAAAAGCTACAAGCCCTCCCGTCCAAATTACACGCCCGTTAGTTGTGTTCGCTATTCCGCGATCGCTGTCTTGCAGGCCCACTTCGCGTCAAGTGTAACCACAAAGATGGAGCTGGAATCGCACAAATCGAGCCCGCCTTACAATGTAAGCGGCTTCCTCGAACATCTGGCCGAGTACGCCGCCTACCGCTTGGACGTGTCCGAAAGCGAAACTCGCTATGACTTCACTGACCGGGACGGCACCATGCGGCTTTTGGTAGGATCTCGTGTGCTCTGCCTCCCATTAACGTTACACTTCGGCAACACGAGTCTTTAGATCCAGTTCCGAGTCGTTGATCCGCTTGCGTTCCCTAACAGCAGACTACTAGTGCGCCGCGGACACAAGGACGACGAAGAGTTCTTCCTTCGAGGCTATGCTTTTCATGCTCCATGATACTTGTTTCTTGGAGTGACTGCGAAATTGGTACATTGTGCGCTGTTCGTACTTACTGTTGCTTAAGTCAAAGGGGAATCGCTTGAGCCTAGTACGCAAAAATTTGAGCTGTACACTAAAAAATTTTTTGAACGCGAACCTTTGATAAAGGTGGCCGTCAAGAAAAAAGGTTTTGCAACTAGCAAAACGGATATACATGTGAAACACCTTGTTTTACAAGTTTTACAGACGAGTACCTGACTTGGCTAGTCTATGATGGCCACGTTGGTGCAGTTCCAGTTCCAGTTCCCTTAGAGCCTATTTTGACCAGTTCCAGTTCCAGTTCCACTCAAGGGAACTGGAAGATCAAGCAGTTCCAGTTCCAGTTCCGGAACTGGAACTGGAAAAACACTGTTTCCAGGGTACCCGTACGACATGGTCTCTCGGCTCAAGTACCAGTTGTGGATGGAGCACTTCGCCAAATATTTTCGCCTGGCAATACTCGTGGTTGTGTTCATTTTGACGACTCTCTACCTGCGCTTGACCTGTAGTCTGAATGATCCATTGTGGTACGGGGTGTTCATCATTTGCCTGTTTCCACAATTCTACACTCCATGGATTACAAACAATATCGAATTTGTCGGACAACTACCGGACAGCGTCTTTGAAAGCGGCCGCATCGACCGGGAAAAGATCAAGCAGCTATGGGAGCAGAAGGAGCTGGAACGCCGAGGAGTTGACCGCGAGGAGCGGCAGCGAAACTGCCCCGCGTGCGGAGGCAACTGTCAGTACTGCGATCGCCCGTTACTTTTACCTCCGCCGTGACTATTCCGTTTTAGTACCTCAATTGCGTTGTAAACGATGTATTCTGACTGTGTACTTGTACTCGAATCGCGCCGCACATTGAAGATACACGTGCGTTGCCCCCCAGGCTTTGCTAAACTTCAGACCATGGACGTGCTGAAAATGCTTCCAAACTGAGCTCCCTCGCGTGATACCTAGGGGTGTTCTCCTGAACGTCGAGGAACCGGAGATTGGTTCACTAGGCTAGGACGAAAAGATTAAGGTTTCAAAGGTATACGCTGCGGAAAACACTAAAGCGAACATAACATCATTTCACTCTGCATGGAGATCAGCCGAAAGTTTCATCTTCACACGAGATCGCCTCGCGGTTGGACAGGCCTTCCGGATAACATGGCATGGTAGACGATTTCCGTAAGGCTGATCAACTTGCCTGTAGAAGAGATGAGATTTTTTAGGAGAAACGTGCAGCTTGCCATGCCGTGGGCATGCGTGCGTGTAGTCATGCGTACAAAGCGCTGCTGCAGGCAGAAGCATGCATCTAGCAGAATACAAAATACCAATTTGAAAGCTCGACGGACGGGATATTCGCCAAGCCTAGTGCGCAGAATGTACGTTGCTTTCTGATCTTGCAAGAAGCAATAGCTCTAGGATGCAAACCCAAGGCGGTAGAACAGTCCTAAGTACGATTCTCATGTCATATGCCAGACTGCAATGGTCTCAGGCTGCAGAACGAGCACTGCGTTTACTCGCCGTTTCTGAACCGATTCACGGCCGTGGCTCTAAAATAATGATGCTTGATTGTAGGTCGGCGAGAACTGAATAATTATTCACATGATAAAACAGCGAAACGCTTAGTATTACGCTCTCTTTTGCATTCGCGTACCTGTAACATAGTTGTTTTGCTTTGGGTCAGTAGCCGTCGAGTCGTGCGGATGAATTCTCGCGACGAAGGTAAGTAATGATCCAAGTATTTTGGACATTTTAACTCCACCCCTTTATGAGGCAGAGCTAACCGCTTTGCGGGCGTGGATGCATACACCGTGCTTTTCTTTTGTCACCTGCCGCCCGAGGACGTTTTTCCAAGCCTACTTTCCGTTTAGGCAGCACGGAAGAGGTCACTCTATGTAGAGTATTGAACTAAATCCCCAAGTTTAACCAAATCATATGCAACAACCATATACGCACAAATGTTCCTGGCCCAATCCATCGTCATGAGGCAAAAGTTCAGTCCCGTAGCGGCCGCTACGTGTCTCCGCCTCCTGTCGTGACAGTGCTGTTCCAGCGCGACACGGGCCCTGGAAACAGAACGGAGATCGGCGCACATGGCTAACTTCAGTTTAACGCGTTTTAGCGAACTTCGATAACGTTCACAAATGCGAGACATGTGCAAGGATATACGACACGCGCAGAAAGCTAGCGAAGCACAGATCTCGATGTGGCATCATGAAAATGCACAAGTGTGATACTTGCGGCGACGCCTTCCGTATGCCTAGTGAACTTGTTACTCACAAGCGCACCCACACCGGCGAGAAGCCCTTCGCATGTGACGACTGCGGACAACGCTTCAACCGGCGAGGTGATCTCAACGTTCACACTGGAGTACACCGTGGCACTGTGGCTCATGAGTGTCCCAATCGTGGTAAGCGCTTCAGCAGACGTCGTGACCTAAACCGACATGCGCGACAACACACTGGCGAGAAGCCCTACAGATGCGAGATCTGCAGCCGATCTTTCGCTGACTCCAGCGTTCTCGTAGTGCACAGACGCGTTCACATGGGCGAGAAGCCGTACAAGTGTAATGAGTGTCACGCGGCCTTTGTCCAGTCGTCGCTACTTACGCGACACATGCGAATTCACAGCAGCACAAAGCCCTTTCGGTGCGAAGTTTGCGGGAAATGCTTTTCTCAAAGATACAGCTTGACAAGTCACATGCGAGTTCACAACAGTACCGTAACGGGTATGGATTAAAGCCAGGACGACCAGTCTCGGTAACTTAATGTGTCAGCGTGCTCGACATTTGCTTAATTCTTCTGTTTATATTAAATTCGGTCTTCCGCTTGATTTGAGATACGTCTCGCTCTTCATATTCTTCGTTTATAAGATGCCAGTTGCGAGAATAATAGCCAGGCCGTTCTTCTAGCATCGTTTTTTATACGTTAACGTGAACATTGTTCCGTTAGGTAAAGGCTTAAGGGCGTGCACGCAGCAATGTACCGTAAGAAAGCTGAATTTATTCTCAGTTGAAACCCCGTGTATTATGATTCACAAGGGGCACCGGCCGTTTCGCCACCAAACCCTATTTGGACGTTTGAATGTAGCCCCCTATTCGCACTATATTGCACTGCCATTAGTTCTAACTGCCTTTTGTGAGGGTTTAGCAACTTCGCACTTTTGACCAAAATTTATCCCAAATATTTATTTACAAAATGAGTCATAGTAAGACTTAGCGCTTCTTCGACGCCGAAATCTGCAGCACTCCACGACGGTCCATACGGCTCTTGATGCTGCCGCGATCGACGTCCTCCGGCAGCTTGTAGGTGCGGGTCACCTCTCGCTTGACGTCCCCATACTGGTCGGTCCTCGCCTCGTGCTCGAGATGGACGATGATGTTGTCGCGGTGGACTTTCACCTAAGAAAGCGTTAGTAGTTCTGCCAAGCAACTCGTAGCAGTACGATTGATCATAGTCCACCAAGCGTAGCACTGCACGTTGCCATAGATTTTAGCGGCTGCTAGACCGGCTTACCTCGATCTCCTTCGGGGTGAAGTAGGAAGCGTCGAGGCCAACCTCCCACTTGTCGTGCGTGTTGTTCACTAGAAACAGCACCTCGATATTCTGTCTTGCATGAAACGTCTGTGTTCCCTACGCCGGCCTTTGAAGGAATGCCGACATGCTTACCTCGAACAACTTCGTCCTTCGACTGCAAGGGCCAGTCCCACACGTCGCTGTTCCAGTCATGCGTCATTTCAACGTCCATTTTACTTGGTGAATGTCTTGATTGAGCTGTCTGAAACGACAAGGGGCGTTAAACTTCCACAAATGACAAAAGATGTATTTAAAGCATAGGAAAGCGTGGGAAAAGAATAAGAACCTCTAAAGTTCGCACAAGGTTCTGCGCTTTCTACGATATGTCCTAAAAGCCTGGCAAGAGCAGTCCTTTAGTAGATGATGCGTTCGACAGCTCCAAAGGTGCATTCTTCGTACTGAGACGAATCATTTACGCAGTAGTAAATCTAACTACTTAGTCTTTTTTTTCAGTAACCGTTTTGCGTGCAGTCCTTTGAGAAAGCCTACTAGAAGAGAGTTATCTTAGCTACCTACTAATCACAGTTCCGCTTAACAATTTAGCAAGACCAGGCGTTATCCTATAATCAAAACAACGGATGCAGCGAAAAGGAGGACTGTAGTTGAAGAGCAAATGATTTTCCATTATGATCGCGAAAGATATGGAACGTCTCCCAAATTCCCTCGCTTAAATGCGCTTGCCCTCCGCAACAACACGTGCACGCTGGTAAGGCGGAGAAAGTTCGCGGATGAGTACACAACAGGTGCTCGAATTTCCGCTTGCTCAGTTGGCTCGTTAACTAGCGCGATAAACAACCGCAGCGGACCGCACAACACCCGGTGACAGCTCTCGAAAAGTTCAAGAAGCGGGTGCCCTTTGTTTTTCCCTGTTTATCCGAGGGAGCAAAACACGACAACATGCTTATTTTAGCATCGAAGTTGCGTGCAAAGCAGGAGGATGTTCTGGAAAGTGCATCTTTTGGGAAGTCGCGAGTGATATCATCGGAATGCTGAGCCGCATAACAGGGTCAAAGCAAAAGCGCGTATCGGGTTTGCCGAGATTTCCCGATGGCGCCCCCGGTAAGGCGCCGTGTAGAACACATGGCACCTCCCCCCCCCCCCCCCCCCCACCTCTCCCCCCTTCCCGTGATCGCCAATCGCCGTGCACCAAAAATTACCTATGCAGCTATTCGACTATACTGAAACATTCACCACTTCTCCATCATGACTCCATTCCTCTCTCCCACTTAGGGGCCGTCCAGAAAGTCTGTAAGCATTACATCGCCCTTTTTTNTCTTTTACGTACACCTTGCCTTGGCTGTTTCAGTACCCAGCTATGGAAAGCACGTTCCAGATTCTTCCCCAAAGTGACTAGTTGAGGACGACTCAAACATGCTATTTTAGCGTTATTTTGGCTAGCTTGAGGTCATTTAGACCCCGAACTGGCCCTTGCTGGGGTTCGTTACCCCCTGTCCTCAATTTCCACTCCCCCTATCCTGGAAACATAAATAGGGCCCTGGGCGCCCAGCTTCACGCATGACAAACTCGCAACATGCGTTTGTTTGACGTCAAAATGAGCCTAAAATTTTGGGCTAAAGGCTGAAACGATCGGAGAAACACTTTAAGGAGGAGGCCAGATACGAATCCAAGCGGATCCGCAGTCGCAGATCTGCACGAGCGCCTTAGTTTGTAGCAATCCCACCGAATGAAGTGCATTCCAAGCGCAATAGACTTGTTATCTACTTGCGTGTACGAGAGAAAGTACCAACAGTGCTCACTTGTGATTGATAAAATCGGTTGTTGATTTCAGAGATTCGAAGTTTGCTCCAGGTTATTGAGCCTTCAGAAGTATCAGGACGCATGATGCGGGTAGACAGCAGTTTTGGAAGGCCAATATGGGTTGCGCTGACCATCATTATCTACTCGTGCTTTCTGTTGCTTTGATGTCATCGCATTCGAAGCTTATTTCCCATGATGAGACTCTGCCTGTATGTCGACGTTACGAGCTGTCTTATCAGCCGTTCAAGGTAGACACAAGCCTCCCGGCAGCTGCCTGCGCCTGCTGCGTCTTTCGGAGTTCGACCTTTGCTCCGCTTGTCGCTTTAGTACAGATAAACAGCACGTGCTGCTTAAGGACGCCAATAAATAGGACCAATAACTTCGGGCAGCACCAGCGTTCAGTTTATTTAGAAGCCCATATGTCCGACGTTATGCTTCCCACGGAGACTACGACCGATATTCTCTCGTTCTTGGGCCTATTCGACTTGTCCGGCACACTTTTGGCTAACGAGAAGCTTCGCGACATTGCTGGCATTTGCTCCAAGCGGATGAAACGATGGACCTTCAGAGTGGTGCGCTTGCGGTCCTATGCATCCGGCTACAAAGGACACACACAGGTCGGCATGTTCATTGCTATTATTTTTTCCAGTAAACTTCCCAGTTTTTGTTCAGTAAGCACAAGATTTATAAAAAAAACTAAAGTCGTGTGAACATTAAAAGTCAGAGGACTTCAATCATTTTATCAAAAGTTTGTTTAAATAATATAGTCAAATTCAGATCGCGTTTTGGTATGCCGACGACACCGAAGGTACCTACGAAATGGTGACGTGTCCCACTGACAAGATAACCGAGCTGCTGCTGGCTGCATTCCGCAACGTCGTTGCCGACTCCATAGACGTTTCATGCTGCAGCTGCCGTCAAAAAGGCGGATGCCTAATGGACGCTTTGCGCATGCTACCACCGAAGAGTGCTGTGGCGCGACAGCTGGCCCTTCGAGCGTCCTGCATTCGTGGAGTCAGCGAACTCTTCGAGATGGTGGACAGGTTCCGAGGAGTCCGGGTAATCAAACAATTTCAATAGTTTGGTCTCTTTTGGCTCCTGTTTCCATCTCGCTTGAGTTTTCGGTCTCACGTGCTGGCTAGACAACGTCCCGGGGCGACCTGGTACCTTCTGCCTACCGATTACTCGACACCGGACAATTTTCTGCTTTGCGCTCCCTTCCAAAAAATTGTTCCCCGGAAAACCGTCCAGGAACATTCGTACGTTTTAGATGATGGTGCTGGAAATGAATACTGATTCCTACGGCTTGAACGGGGACGAACTTCTTGCGCAGTGCCGGCAAAGAGGCCTCCAAAAGCTTCTGTACGGCCATCATGAATTTCTCTTCCACATCTAATGATTCGGCTGCCGAAGTGTTCCGACCGTCTCTTTGTCTGCTTTGTATCGTCTTCGAACGTCTGTTCGAAGGATAAAATAAAATCAATAATAAATAAATAAAGAATAAAATAAATAAATAATAAATCAATAAAATAAAGGATAAAATCAACCTTCGCAGGAAAAATTCATTTCATTTTCAAGAGCAAAAGAACAAGTGAAAGTACAAGCCGTTAACAGTGCAACCACTTGAATCCGATAAAACCGCTGTTATCCGCTAAAACTATAACTACAACTCTCCGATGGGGAACTATTTGTTTTCGTTGAGGCTTCAGTGCTTTCGCCATGCTGATTGCCCGTCATTATTCACATCCAGCAAAGCGAAGGTTTCGTACCGACCAACCGACCGACCGTTAGTACCGACCATTTGCAGCTGGATGTGCGAATCATACACGAGGACAAATGAGTAACAATTGCGCATCCATCGCCCGAGTTGCATGTTATGTGAAGGCATCAGGGAAGCGTCCACGTTTCGCAACCGAGTGAGTCATGCGTATGCGTCGAACGACCATCCGGAATCAGTTCCAGACACCAGACGGAGGCCTACCATTAATTTCCTTTACGTCTTTTTTCAGCGTTTATACTAGGATACGAGTAAAGACAAATGGCTTAAATAAATCAATCTGGAACAAAAGCTGTGCCTGCTCAGTAACAGTGTAGTTCGGCACCGTTCAGCAAAGGAATCATGTTAAAGCATCGATTCCTTCGAGTATATCCTGGACGTCGATCGAAGAATCATTTTCTTTCTCTGGCTGTTCCCGCCTGTGGGCATAATCAGCGCAAATATTTTTACCTGATTGCCTTTCAATCCTATTGGGGTCTAAAAGTTGTGCTTGCTGGGGACTGAGACGCCGGGACAATAACTCATTACCGGTGAAGGCAACTGACCATAAAGTGCTTTTATTAGGCATTTAACAACTGTTCGGCGTGGTTGCCTTACGTCATCCGAGAAATTTTGAGTGCGGGAAGGACCGTTAGCGACATGCCATCTCCGATGGATCGACAGCTCTAGTCGAATCGCGGTCTTATTGATGCTTGTTGACCCAGCGCTCTGCCCTTCCGCCAAACATGAAAATTGACTGCCTTTGCAAGCTTCTGTTAACGGTTTTTAGCCGAGAAATGTGCAAATGATGAAAGGAAGCAATGTTAAAGGCTGCTAAGCTCGACCTGGGACATTGCACCCTTGAATTCTTCTTTGAGAAGGCCCAAAATTACTCTAAAAGCATGCTTTGTTGTTGTCCGTTTTAAGGAACTCTGAGGTTTCTCCGCGAGATTCCAACGCGTGGATAACGCTTGAAAGATTCTGCTAAAACCCGCTAATTATTGTTTCCGCTACGCTGATGCTCTTCGGTCATCCTTCTCCGTTCGGATCTACGGATTCGGAAGCCACGGCGCGGCTGACGTCGACAAGGCCGTCGAGAAGATTCTGGAGCTGGTGAACGGGCGCCTGGCCAGCATGGAACTGCCTCTTCTGGAGAAGGATCAGCACATCTTCTCAGTAGCTCCCGACAACGCTCCCGAACGACAAGCGGCTCCGGTCGCCCAGCAAAAGGTTGGCTTTAGTTGCGATAGCTTGTTGGTGTAGGGATGAGGACAAACACGACGATCATCTCCTGGAGTTCCTAGAAAAATCAGTTGACTTGGATTGGCTAGAAATGCTAGGATTCTAGGGACATAGCCAGTGGGAAAGCGGCTAATTATTCGCAGGAATTTGAGGGGTAATTAGGTGGGGTGGGAAGGCCAAATTCCTTTCCCACTATGAACTTTTTTACACACACTTTCAAGTGAAAGCCAACAATAGTGCTAGTCTCGCTTCATCTAAAACGCGATCCTCTTTGGAAAAAGTAATACCGGCCAAAACGACACCTGGATCCAGAAGTAATGCCTGGAGCAAACACGGAAATAGGCCTTGAATTTTAGCGCTACATTTCGGACGACAACTTCGTCGAAATTCTCCAATGGCTTCGCCGCTTTGACCTCGACAACGTACACATTACCTCGCGGAAACTTCGCAGGCTGACCGAGGACAAACAGATGCCGCGTCGCTATCTTCAAGTCACCTTCAGCGGACGTGAGGTTCTAAGTATGGCCACGCCTACTAGTCACCTTCCGGGCGTATGGGAGATGTACCACACAGGTAAGGCAAGGCGCACAAAGTTGTCAGACGGAAATTTGGAAAAGCAGGTTGTTGGACCAAAAAAGCACGAAAAACGGTAAAAAGAAGACGGTCGGACCCAGAACCCGGAATAAATCAGGCGGTTGGAGTAGCTGGCTCTTTCACCTGTGACAGCTAAGCAACGCTTTATTCAGTACTTGTCGTTGGAAACTCACTCTTAAAACGATTCTGGGCCACCTGTGAAAGGGAAAGCTGTGGAAAGCATAAACGCAACCTTTGTAACGGGTGTTCCTGACAGTTGAGAGGGGGCATTAAGGGTATTGAGCCCAGATATGCTTTACGATCAGACCAGATGTGGTTGACATGCGAGAGGACGGTCTCACAATACGCATCAGACGGGAATATGCAGAGTAGCGCGGAGACAAGGAGCCGCGTTTCCAAGTGTTCTTGAGACAATTATCGACTTTTCACGCCTGTTTTCGTCTTTGCCAAAAGCAATCGAGAGGTCTGAAAAGCGTGCGGTCCTGCTAAAGCAGGCGACCTGGCAACTGGAGACGCACTAGTCGGCAAGTGGTAATGTGACACCCCTGGGGGTTGTCTATCCCGCCTGAATTAACAGACTTACGATGGAGACTTCTATGTCTCTGAATCCGAGAATTTCCTGTACGCTACGGAGCACTATGGACTCTTAAACCGCTTACTGGGCCCACCTAAGCGATCTAAGGCCGAAAGTACGCCGATATGAGCCGTTAGACTCAAGTATTGATTCGGTATTGATTCGACACTTTGTCGTGGAATCGAGATTTGACGGCTTCTGAAGCCCTGTTGCGCCACTCCTGGGCTTGAATCCGTTACCGAAGCCTCTCTAGGGCTTTACCTCTCCACGATCTCCTCTCCGCTTGCCTGGCCACCGACCTACGCTACTCCCTACTCTCCGTGCCGATACGGAACGTTAGGCTGCCTTCTGAGCCTCTAGGTACTTCACTGGCAACTTCTGGCTCAGCAACTGCTCTCCTTGGCAATTCTGAAACCTCCGTGAAATTCCAGCCCTTTGGCTTCTCGACGCTTTGCAACCGTTGATTCCGCCACGCAGGCACTTGTAACCGAGAAAGCAGTCTGAGTAGAGTTTACGTTTGCAGGATGGCGAATCCCGTGGGACAGCTACGCTCCCAGAGCCAGACAAGACGCAAGAGAGAGAGTGATAGAATTTATTGCACGGACTCTACGCAACAACCGCGAGATTCCGGCCCGGTAACTTCTGTTTTCGAGGTCCAAAATCAGGGGTGTCATTCTTTTGATTTGGCGTGCGGCGCGGGGTTCGACAGCGGCGAGACGACGGGAGACGGCCGTTCACTCTCGGCGTGCGTCCGTGTGTCTGCGATTCCGTTCCCTTGCTTGCGCTGGCCGGCGAGAGAGCGCGCATCTCGGCGAGAGTTGACGTACTTGTTTCTAAGATTTATAGTGAATCTCGGACTTTGTAGAAACGCCTACAAACTTACCGGTAAAACCTATTTAATTAGCACTACACGGGGAAATTATTCCCGGCGGTTGTGGATGACGTATTGTTTGAGCTAGGCGGCTCTTAAGCCGCCGTTAGCGTATTTTCGATGCTTTGCACCTGCATAACAAATAGCCCTCGGCTTACATAGTGCTCCACCAAGTTGTTAAGCTTCTGCTAAACCTAAGCTGACGAATGGGCCTAGCCGGGCTCTCTTAGGTCCTAATTTATAGTGCAAATCGGGCGAGATTTGTCACAGTAATTTCAGATGTCGACAGGGCAGCCGCCTATCTGAGTTACGCTTTCATCGGCGAGTTCTACATTTCTTGTTACACGAAGGACGACGATGACACGCCGATACTGCGGCGCCGAGAACTCCTTACCGGGCCCGACGAGGACATGGAGAAGATTCACATCGCGGGCGGCGTAGTCAACTTCCGCCAGGCGGGCTTGCTAGACGAAGTGATCTCTGCCTGCCGTTTCGAGCAGTTTTCAATCAAATGTCTGTACATGCCAGGTAGGCATATTCGTCATGCGGAATTATGCTGTTATCATTTGCTCCAAATTTTTCCGCTTGGAGAAGGTGCGAGGGGGGGGGGTCTTTTTAAATGGATGTCAAAACCTTCCGAACGTCCTGACGGCACCGAGACGCTCCTAGAACGTAATACGCATGCCGAAAATTGCGGTTTCTACATGCGTTTTTCTGGGAGAACCAAAAATCAAGGGTCGGGTCCTCTAGAGGTTTCGATCAAACATACGAAAATTGGCTTTTCAAAGTTTTCGGAACCAGTAACTGAAATACCGGCCGTTGATACCAAGTTCAGTAGTGAACTCGACAAAGCAACGATGTCGTCCGTGATTGTCCTACCGCTACGGCACGCGCCGCAGCTAAGTTCCGTTACGGTTCAGCATGCGCGTCCAACGAATTCCCACTACGCTGGCCGGAGCGTGCGGTTACTACCGCATAGTGTAAACCTAAAAAGGCGAATAACCTGAGACCCGTTAGCCCCTTTACAAAAACCTCAAATCTTGATTTCAGTTTACGGGCTGGGTTGACACAAAGTACGGAGTTTATTTTAGACTGGCAAATCAACGATGACTTCCTTCGCCGCCTTGGTCGGGTTGGCTGCTCGAAAGTGGACCTCTCCAAGCTCATGTCTGTTTCACCGGCGTTCAGCAACGCCGATTTCGTTGCGACGGATGATGGAATTCTTGACTACTGCTTCTCACCGGACCTCGGAGCCCTTGGCAGTCGCGAGCGCACATTGTGGGTCCACGCAGGGGTGTCGATCGGACCGACATTCTTCAAGAAATGTATCCAGGTACGCTGCACACGAATAAAGGATGCTTAGACATAGCCTTTGGCTCAAAGATTCGCTCGCTTCATATTCACCCTATTTCCCGAATTTTCAAAAATAAAAGAAAATGCACCGTCAAACGCCTGCTTCTAGATATGGTCTGCTTTACGTCCCTTCTTTCACTAGGCTTTGGTTCATTTCTGATGAAATAGGGTTTGTTCTTAAAATAAAAACTAACCAAAACAAGTGCACGTGTATCTTGCCGTCTGCACAACATTATTCGAACTGCATTGAGTCCCAGCATCTCTGAATAGTGTTTCACTCCGCGATTGCAGGCCCACTTCGAGTCGCATGTAACGGCACAGATGGAGCTGGAGTTGCACAAAGGGGATACCGCGCGCTATGATGTAAGCGGCTTCCTCGAACATCTGGCCGAGTACGCCGCCCATCGTCTGGACGATTTTGAAGATAGCGGATCGACTCTGGTTTGCTATGACATACCTGACCGTGGCGACGGCGTGCGGCTTTTGGTAGGCTCGTGCGCTGTGCCTACATTGACAAAATAGCGCAACCACGCACAAATTTACAGCGATGTTTGTGGGTTTTTTTTAGCTTTACAGTTATGGGTGGTTTTGCTGTAAAGCAGAGGTGAATTTGCTATGCATGCTCTTGCTGTAACTGTTATCGTCTAGTAACCGCGTCTTTAGATCAAATTCCGATTCAGTGACGACTTTCCGTTCCATCACAGCAGACTGCTAGTGCGCCGCGGACATAAGGACGACGAAGCCTTCTTTCTTCGACCCTTTGCATTTTCATTTGGGATGGTACCTGTTCCTAGGCTTGAACTGTCTATATTCCGTCCAGTCATATGTCACAGTGTATTCCGTCGATTGCTTACTGTTATTTAAGTATAAAGAGAGCGCTCGGAGCGTCTTCGGAAAAATTAAACGTGAAAAAAGTTTCCTGCGCGTGCATTCATGCATTAGCAATTAGCAAGTGGCGTCAATAATTGCCTGTTTTAGATGGAAGACATAGTCTTCGAGACGGCTAGTCATGGTGAATCATGCGATCGCGAGTCTTTAACGAGGGCAACCGTCCCGCAAAGAATGTTTTGCGACCGCAAATGGGATAAACACATGAAGCACATGTTTTTACAAGGTTTGTATGACAAAAAGTCCAATAACCTCGGGCAGTACCAGTGTTAAGTTAATTTAGAAGCCTATCCGTCCGACGTTATGCTTCCGGACCGATATTCTCTCGTTCTTGGGCCTATTCGACTTGTCCGGCACACTTTTGGCTAATGAGAAGCTTCGCGACATTGCTTGCATTTGCTCCAAGCGGATGAGGAATTGGACCTTTCGAGTGATCTGCTAGCGGGCCTACGTCTCGACTACAAAGGACGCCGACTCCATAGACGTTTCATGCTGCAGCTGCCGTCAAAAAGGCGGATGCCTAATGGACGCTTTGCGCATGCTACCACCGAAGAGCGCTGTGGCGCGACAGCTGGCCCTTCGAGCGTACTGCATTCGTGGAGTCAGCGGACTCTTCGAGATGGTGGACAGGTTCCGAGGCGTTCAGGTAACCAATCGGGTCAGTAATTTTAGGGCATTCCGTGCTTGCTTCTCCTATTTGTAGACCGCTAGAGTTTACTCTTTTAAGTGTTAACTCCGGAAAAATTTATGCTTGCCCCCAACACACTGGTCCCGGATAAACCGTCTAAGTACGTTCGTACGTTTAGATGCTGATGCTCGAAACGGATGCTGACTCCTTTGGCTTGGACAAGGACGAACTTCTTGCTCAATGCCGGCAGAGAGGTTTTGAATTACAAAATTACAGAACACAATGAATGATGGTGATATGTGCGTCGCATAGACTTTATTCCACGTCAGCATCGAAGGGGACGCCACTGTCAGCTAGGGGGTCGTCCAGAAAATATGTAAGCATTACATCGCCCTTTTTTTGACCCCCCTCCGCCTTCCACGGGATGTTATCAATTTTTCAATTTTTGCACTGATTTTGGTTGGGGTCCGACCCCCCCCCCCCCCCCCC
>JNEY01000172.1:57478-80444 GCA_020875895.1 Aphelenchus avenae | reverse complement strand
TTTTTTAATTTATTTTTAAGTTTATTACCGGCCTAAGGGTTTTTAGTCTTTCCTTCGTGCCCGCTATTAAACGGATGCGATACTGGGCTCGCTATAGCATGTAGCTAAACGTTTCATAACCTCTCAAATAACGATAAACTCTCCGGCAAAACCTTTTTAGCCCTGTTCTCATGCTGTCGTAATTGCTCAGCTACAATGCACTGCTTTAAACAGTGTTATATCGCGAGACGAGTAAGCGGGTGCCAGCTGATTACATGCAAAACGAAAAATGGCATATAACACTTTTACAGGGTCCTTGCTCTGGCACTGTGACGTTGGCGCTAGTCCAACGCAGAAATAATCAGGACAATTCCTGGAAATTTGACGCTCAGACGTACCATAAACAACTTATTTATGGTTGTGTCCTCTCCTTTTAAGTGCGTCACCTGTCCACGTGTCGGCTAGCATCCCACCGGCACTATTTTAGTAAAGCACACTTGCACGGATTCGAAGAAGCCGGAAATGAGCGGGATACTCAATTTCCGGGCAGATACTTCCTGGTGTTCTCTCGCCAACCCGCACTTTTAAGAACTGCTGAGATGCTGTGCATTCAACGAGGTACGTCACGGATTAGAAGTCACTCAGCGCCGATACGTGACATTTGGAGATACGCCAAAAATGTCCTCTAAGCAGCCACATCGGGTTGTAGTTTGCTGTCCAAAGTGTCCAAAAAAGGTTCCAGACGGTATAAACAACTTACCCTGAACGCTTTCGATCTGGAGCACTATGTAGTTCTTAGTTGGCGTTGGGATTCTCCTCGAGAATTATTCAGAGTTCTTTACTTCAATATATTCTTCGAGTGTTCTCTTCCAGCTTAAATCCGGTTTTCGATGAATGCTGCTGCCACTTACACTTGTTCGACGGGAGTAGGTGACCGCCTCTGCGGTCAAAAAAGCCTTTGTCACGTGACCTGAGCGACGGGAAATACCCCTCGAAAATAGACGGAATTGACAAGTACTTGTGTCATCAGTCATTGTGCCTGCCAGCAATGGACCGACGCCCGGAATTGCGGACCTCGAATAGAGTTTATTCGGCGGCCGTCAAAGTCCCCTGTTAGCGCCAAAGGACGGTAGCGAGCCTCGGAAAGCCCGAGGCAGCAAACAACAGAAACGGATATTCGACTTTGGGTCACATGTGGTCTCAATTCATTTGGTTTCAATTTCTCATTCAAAAGCGTCATTCTTTGTCAGTAATAAATATATTAGAGAACCGGGTTCAACAGAAATTTTGTGTTGCCCAACTTCGAACGGACATCGAGCTGGTACGCAACTCGAAGCCTAAGGAGTCTAAGACACGCTGAGCTCTTGCAAAGCGTTCTATGCTGTAGTTATGTAAGCACGACAACGAGAGTGGTCCGGGCTAGCCAAAGGGAGTGTATACTGCAAGTAGGCGAGTCAAGAGTTAAACAGCTATACTTTAAGGGTGACGTGACGGGATATGGGTGCAGCATGGACCTCAACAGCTTGGTCTCCCTGACGTTCCATACGAGTACTGCGTGTATGCTCACCTGTCGATCCCTGACGGTTGTGGAAATGATATCATGTCTTGCCGGTGGGTAACCGGGTATAAAGGACGGGGTGCTAGTTACTTGGCATGACATTTGACTGGAGCTTCACGAAGAATCATCATGTCCACCCTCGCAGTCTTCTTGCTTGTTTCGTGTGCGCTCGGTTCCTGCTTTGGACGTCGCCCCGAGAATTGCAGAAGTAAGTACAGTTACACTTAAGCTGATTTTAGCTATTTGGCACATTCAAGGATCATGTGAGTTCTAATATTACTGCTTTCCGCTAAACCATCTCTGATATCATTAATCTCATAACCTAATTCAGACTTCCCGTGGGGCACCGGCAAGGAGTGCCCTGATGGATTCGAGGTGAAAGTCGACGACGAGCCCAATCAGCCGGCCTTTATCTACTGTTGCCCGAAGCCAACGTGTGTCGACGTCGATGACAGCTGCATGTTGTACCGACCAGATTGCAACGTGGAGAACTTCACCGATCCCGACGAGCAGGTGGGATTTCAGGATTCGGATTGAACACATGCCAAAAAAATTAAGATGGACCCCGAATGGATGAAGCAGAACTGCGCAAAAACTTGCGGATTCTGTAAGTAAACATCTGCCAAAGATCCGGACACTTACGTCGATCATGTTGAAATAAAAAGGAACGAAGTTATCGGTGTTCATCGTTTAAACGGGCTCGCTCGGCACTTTCAATGTGCAGCAGAACGTCGTCTGGCGTGGTTCCTTTTACCTGATCAACAAATATTCCACTTGAACGTAGCAAACGTTGGCGATTCAGACAAATCATTGAGTATATGCTCTCAACAATTTAAAGAACTATGACGCTAGGCTCGGAACTCAAACGAAGCAATTCCAACTCAAAACGATGTGAAATAGTTTACTCTTAGACGCCCGTACCGTACTGGCTACCGTACCGTCTTCTACGGTACGGGTAGGGCTCGGGTTCAGTACCGGACCGTACTGGCGCACAACGGAGTACGGTACGGCATCAATTTCCGGCTAAAATGCACTAGTACGAGCCGTAGAACGGCCTTAATATGCGCCATACCGTACTCCGTAACGTACTCTACGGTACGGAGTGGTCAGCACTGTATGGAGTGCGGTACCGGGGTGTCAGTACGGTACGGGGGTGTCGCGCCTAAGTTTAAGACAGTGTAGGACTAAATCACAAATGGCTTAAGAATAGCATGACATGACCGAATTAAGAAAAGATCCAGGACAAGGAAATCGGAAGGGGCCGGAAGGCGTCCAGAATCAGTGAAAGGGCCGGGTTAGTACCCCGTCGGGTAAGCCGCGTTCTTCCGGCGATAATCGCTATTCGCGTGGATGAAGCCGTCCTCCATAACGAGGAGGGCCTGAACCGCGCTTATATGCGTTCCCGCCGACGTCATGTTTTGATGGCGTTCGCTAACGAGGTTCTCGAGGATTCCCTGAAATGACCAGTTTAAGTCTAAACGCTGCTAATTTGTGCGTACCTTGGGAACGGCCGTTTCGTACTCGGTAACATGCGGCAAAAACTGATTGTGGAAGCGTGGCGCGTCGACGGCTTCCTTGACGGTCTGGTTGAACAGCAGAGATCGGACGACGGTTTGAGCTACCGCCGAGATTATCCTAGTGCCACCTGACGCACCGACTACCATTTTGACCTAAAATAGTCGTGCTCTGTTGTTCTTTTCATTGTCCCCTCTTTAAAAAAATACTGATATAATGGGAGAACAAATACGTAAATAAATAAATAAATAAATAGTAGCAATTAATCAACTAAATAATTTAAATTCCCATCGGCATAAAAACAGAAACCTTCTGCGAAAACAGTAGGACATGGTTAAGGGAAGAACATATAGCTAAATTAATATATAAATAAATTAATAGCAATTAAATAAGTTAAATAATTTAAATTTTTTCGGCACAAAAACAGACAGAAAACTTCTGCCAAAAAAAGTTCAGCAATTCAGGCAGGGGCTGGTACGGAAAAAAACCTGTGTTCTTCGTTGTAAACTATTTTTGAATTGTTTTTTAAAATTATTTTTGTGGTACCATCGGGTCTGTATGCGTTTGGCAGGACGCAGTAAGCTAACCTTCTCACCTTGCCATCGTTCTTGTTGTAGATGACCATTGGCGACATGCTGCTCATGGGCCGCTTGCCCGGTACAATGAAGTTTTCAGGTGACTGTGGAGAGAAGCCGAGTACACTAGCCTTTCCCGGCGTGCTGAAGTCGTCCATTTGATCGTTCCACAGGATGCCCAGCGATGGCGACACACGCTTAGACCCGAGGCTAAACGCAACAAAGAGGATTGACAGAATTGTCCGTAACGATTAAAGGTCTGCAGCCGCACCGATAGTACCGCCGTACCGCACTGCCGTATAATCGGTACGGAGGACGGTACGGGTCGGCGAGTATAGTACGACTACGTTACGGGTGAGGCTCGCCTGTAGGGAGTACGGTACGGCTGGAGTTTCCTCCATAGTTAGCGCTACAACGGTGCGTATCGTACCGTACCGTACTGTTCTGTACGGTACGGAGTAGGATACGGGGTGGGTCAGTACGGCACGGAGTACGGTAAGGATCTTTAGTACAGACCGGCATCCAGCAGCCATACCGCAAGACGTACCATACTGGCCCCAACCCTTGTGCCGTGCTTTCTATCGTGCCGGCAAGTACAAAGTACGGTACGGGCCGCAACATGATGCGGCCGCATTCTGATACGTTAGCCGTACCGTCTCCGTGCTGTACCGGCACAGCACGAAGTACGGTACGGGTCGTACTACGTACTAAATTTCGGAAAAAATACCGAACCGTACCATGCTGACTCCAAATACCGTACTCAGCTGGATACGGAGTACACATCGGGCTATGGTACGCGCTCGTGCCGATATTTAGTACTAGGGACGTACATCTGGTTGACCGAGCTCGTCACGGACACAGCGTTTCCTTCACGATCCAGTGCGCTCACATGTGACGTTCCGTGGTCGGGGACATGCGTTGTAAGATTATCTGAGTAGTAGCTCAAGGGCTGTGCCGACTCTCGGATCGAAGAAGCGATCCACTTAGCGTAGTCCCTGAAATTACACACTTCAGACTGGATTATTATTAATACGGCCGATACTTTTTCGTAATGTTATGTGCGATGGCTTTCGCATTCTTGACAAAGGCGATGTCGCCGAGCTTTGTTCTTTGTGCGTAGGCAAACTTCTCCGCCTCAATGAGCCGATGGTAAACAAGCGGGTCGTTCAGGTCCACCTTCTCGCGGTAGACCTCTGCAAACATTTGGAAAGTGCAAATGGTCGGGTCATGTAAAGGTGCAAAAAGCAAGCTGGCTACACGGGTTAAACCCGTACAGAAGCCCAAGCAGCGTACCTGCCATAACAGTGATGATGGCTTGCGTCACGGCGAATGATGAAGGTGGTGGAGGCCCGCACATGACGAATTCGCCAAGAATTTCGCTTTCCAGCGGTGTGTCGTGAATCACGGTTTCGTACGAAGCAAGGTCCTCCAAAGACACGTGGCCGCCTGAAACATGGTCGGATGGCACATTCATGCATGTGGTAATAACCAACTCACCGTTCTCCTTGAGTTCGGCTGAGATGGTCTGTGCGATGCCCTCTGAAAGAACACGTATGACAATGAAAAACGGCATAAAAGGAGGAATCGCAGCCGTGCCGTACTCCGTACCGTATCGAGCATAGTACGTGTAGCGTACAGGATGAGGGGCCCGTATACGACGGCTGCGATTTTCCTTTATTGAGCAGGGAGTCCAAGCCCTACGTACCGTATTGATGCTTGTACTGTTACGAAACCGGGTACGATACGCGGGGATCAGTACGTACTTCCTACGGCACGCCTGCCGCTCGTTACTTGAAACCCTACCCTTGTAGAAGAGCTTGACTGGGTCTTCCGCGCTGGCCAACTCTTCCAGAGTTTCCGCGAGCCTTTCGCGTTTAAGAATGTCGCCCTCTTCGTAGACGCGTCCCGTCCGAGGATCCGTGAATACGTGACGCATATCCTCGTCTGCCATAATGTCTTCCTCTTTCAGTTCGAGCACTTGCGCCAAATGGGAGGACCTGTAAGGCACACGTTTTGATGCAGGTCTTTGCAAGAATAAGCGGATCTTTTGGGGGGAGCTTGCGAATTGTGAGCGCCGCCGAAACCACAAAAATGTTCTACGATGCCCTACAGACCACTGAAGCGGCTAACAGAGATCGATAAGTAATGTCGAATAATTTTTACAAAAATGAAGTTTAAAAATATTAAATAAAAAATTTAAAAGTGTCAACAAAAAAAACGAATTTGCACTTCCGGGCAATCCCCCGCCCGCGCCGCTGTGAGGAGATAAAGCGTTTTTGCGGCGTTACGTGGACATTTTTGGGATCTTGAGGCGCTAGACAAAGAAGACCCTTCCTCCTCCAGATGAATGATGTCAGAACTGCACAAGACGCTCGAAACGTACACTGGGAAGCCGTAGCGAGCCAGCTGAATGGACGGTTCGATCAGTTGTTTCCACGCGACTCTTCCGCTGCCGAACCTCCGGAAGGCTGTCCAGAATCCGTGGAGCTCACCCGGCGTAGCGATAGCCCGGAACCCAGTGACGGCATCCTCGGGGCTGTTGACGAACATCGTCGCATTGGAGGACCCCGGCGCAGTCTCTCTCGCGTCCAGTGTTATACACCGTTGAGTGCTTCTGGAACGCTAAGGAATAGAGCCATATAGCCACCTAACGGTGAGCCCATATGTCCCCCAATAGTGACGCCCACATTACTTGCCTTCAAAAGAGGTCAATGTTTGCAGCCTGGACGCTTAATTTAGGTACGGTAGACGTAATGCGCAGATATGATGCCTGGGATTAAGTAAAAAAGTAAAACAGTTGTCCAAAGTCAGTTCGTACCGTACCGTACTCCGTGCCGTACCCTATTGCGAACCCGGTCAGAACGGTACAGAGCACGCCAGGGCTCAGTAAAATGCCGTATCAGAAGCTGTACGTACTGTGCCGTACTCCGTACTTCCCTGCACTGCCGAATTACGGTACGGCACGGAAGGTCAGTCAGAGGCACAGCACGGTGCATCGTTTGGTGGGAGAGTGGGAGTTTGTCATCTCTAATTTTGCTTCGCCGGGTTGTTGGGCGGTCTCGGAAATAGTAAGCCCGATCTCGCTAACAAGACACAGTCGGTATCACTTACGCGTTGTAGAGGGTCATGATGAAACCGCCACCGATGCCCGAACTTTGGAGGTTCACTACGCCGACGCAGAATAGCGCCGCAATTGAGCTGTCGACCGCATTTCCACCAGCGATCATTATGTCCCGGCCGATCTCACTGCATAAGCCGCTGTCTGTGGCGATCGACGCCCTCTTGTACTCGCCATGCAGGCTGCCACTGGGTGAAGGCCACTTCCATTTGGCCGAGTCCTCGGATGCGTTCGTCGGTTGTGAAACGAGAGCGCTGGCGATTATCGTATTCTTTGATGTGGGCTCCTAAGAGGCGAAGGCTGATAGTAGGGCTGGGTGTTGGGTCACTCAGGAATTAAACTAAGGAGGGGGAAAGGGGTCATTAGGCCGGGGAGGTCAAAAATTTCTGGGAGGAGAGCCCTACGCCAATTTAAAAAATTTTTTACGTAGTAGAGCATAAATACAATTAAGACCTCCCCTATAATACGCTTATTATGTAGGGGGGTCTAAAGCGCTGACCAACTCAATTTCAGAGATTCCACTTTCGACCTCCCCCCATGCTTAATGACCCTCCCCATTAGTTTAGTAGTACCAGCCCGAGGAAAGAGTCGATGGGTTCGGAAGAACTGGCCGCTTTTGCCGAATCCGTTTCCAAAAACGGTCGGCATCCGGTGCCGATTCCGACGCCGAATCCGGTTCCGCTCTGCCTATTTGATACCCCCGCAAGGGCAAAAACGTCACTTCAGCTACCTCAGTAGTGCTGCCGGGATTCCGTCCCAATTTGACTGCAAGTGCAACCGTTGACAGCATGAAGAGTGCACAAAGGGTGGCCGTAAGTAGCGCAAACCTCTTGAAAAATCTGAAAATGCACGAACGTCAGGACGCTATAACGATATTATGCTCAAGCTATTATTTGCGCTTACGAGCTGTTCTTGTGCTTCTGCTCCACATGAAGGTTATTCGTGGAGCCATCGTCACTGGGCGACCCTCCTTCGTAGCTCACTTCAGAGGCAGGCGCCGGCATGACAGCCCAAGAAGTCGGACCCTCGGTTTAGAACTGCAAACAAAACAATCCTCGACTCAATATTACATGCGACCCTTGCACGGTAGTCTGCACGGCAAGAGGCATACAAAGCGCGGCGTGCATTTAAGTAGTGAGCCACCCGATCAGCGAGAGTGCTAACGCCGTATCCCCGGGGACATCAATAGTCACACCGAAAGGTGGATCTTTGCGTGTAGTCGGCGGAAGTTGACCTTTCTTCAAGATCACTTTGTGCGCACGCCGACTACACGGCGTAATTCCGACAACAAACACAGTGCGTATCGACGAACGCATTTTAAAGCAGACGGAAGACGGGCTATCTTCTGCATACATCAGAAAACGATCCAGGGACTAGAAGAGCACTTAAATAAAATGAAAAATAACAGTGAAAATCGTAAGTCATAATTGTTCGAAACTGTCCGCCGTCCAAAAAAATGCCCCACACTCTCCTTAACCGCAAAGGACTTTATCAACGTCAAATATTTCTCAGTGTTTTGGATCGATACTATCGACTCGGTAGGCACCATACCAGGACTACGGTGCGACATTCAATAAGCTTCTGTTTCGCACTGACGAAGTTTCACGCAGAGATAATGAACGCATGAATCCGCCTCCATGGGAGCGTTCAGGCAGCCTGGTTACATAACATGAGGTAGCGGTGGGTCTAATATCAGTGTACACAAAAGTACACTTGAAGGGGGGTCGAGGAGCGTACACGTGTGCAAAAGTATTTGCCCCAGTGTGCTTTCGGTTCTATTTTCAAACAAGACCAGGGACTAGCTACACAGACTTTCTGGCCACTCCCTTGTTGTGAGACTATGGCGAGTAATAAGAGAGATTACCTAGAGAGATGTACCCATTTTGCATTAAAGACAGTGAAGTATCCGTGTGCAGCAAATAGACCGCTGGGGTTGGTAAACTACTATCCCGGAGAGCAAGTCGACCCTGCATGGTCATCGTGGATGTTGGGAATGGCCGTAAAATGCGGATAACGGAGACCCAAACTAGTTCTTAAGCCGATAAGCAAAAGCTACGCCTTCAGACACGCTACTTCCCGGAAGGCAGTCCGCCACGCGTTGTTATATCACAGCAATGTTGGTCTTCATGGATCCGAAACTCGCTTGATCCGAGGATTAACGGATGTTCGACTTTCGCGATCCATTTGAGCCAAGGAAAGCCGAAAGGCATTCAGGAAGCAATCTGGGCAATGGATTCCAAGCATGAAGAACAGGGGAAGGTGGATTGTCTGCAACGCTTTCGTTGCGGGTCTCGGCATCTTGCGAAACTGCCCACGGGAATTGAGGAAGAAGCTAACAGCACCGAAGAGCTGCAAATCACATGGGTGCCGGTCTTAAGTATCTCATCATGTCTGATCTTCTTAAATGGTTTTAGAGCTTCTTATCCTTGCTCATGCTGAAGGCATGCTTCACAAAGGCGAGCTTTGTTATTTGTGCGTAGGCAAACCTCTCGGCGGTAAATTAGCCGACGGGGCCCTTCAGGTCGACCTGCTCTCTGTTGATCTCTGCAAACATTTGAAAAGTGCGGATGGTCTGGCTCCGTAAAAGCGCAAAAAGCAAGCTGGCTACACGCGTAAAACCGGGAAGGCTGCTCGTTGTCGAACTCTGCAAGTCGTTCGACGTTGCTGAGTGATGGCGCGGTATGAGTGCAAGAAAAAGCTTTGGCTACACCTGACACAGCGAGCTGGTGATCTCGCAGTGTACCTGGCCACATCACACTCATGATGGATCGCGTCACAGCGGACAACAATGGAGGCCACATGTGGCTGGAAACTTCCAAACGTCCAAGCAAAACCAAATGTTAAAAGCAAAGTCGAATCGAATTCGAATTTCCAAACGGTATCGATTTTGTGAATGGGAATCATTCGCAGCCCGGGTCGAGCACTGGGCACTTTCGTTCAACTCAGGACAATTAATACGACAGACACGCTGGCGACATCATGCGCAATTTGAGCAAATATTTTTAAAAAGTGAAAAATTCTGTCGGGTCGGCTAGATTCTTTACCAAATTCAAACTTTGGAAAAAAACGGTCTTTGAACCTAAGCCGAACCCGAGCGCAAACGTGATAGAGTGCTTTCAAACGTGGGCGGACATCTCAAAATACGAGGATTAACAGACGAACGGAGAATGTCGCCTTAGCGTTCAACGGTATGCAAACGAAGCAACAGCGCTTGGTTTACATCTTCTACAGCTCCAGCTGAAATGAGGACTTGCTGCATGTCACAAAGATTGCACGCTTAAACGAAGTTCTGATGTATGGAATGAGTCGTCGGCGAATTTTGTTCGACGATGCTTAGTAGCGTATTCCAAGGACCATATAAGTCGTTCACTGCAAGTCCTCAAGCAGCAGCTAACTTCGACATTTTCGTTGCTCCTTTCTGACACTAAAAAGATTTGCGTGCACCCTTGGAAACGACTGCCTCTCAACTGGTAATTTTGGAACGATCAGGAACCGATCGCGTCTACTGGGTAAGAATGCACACTCCTTATTGGTTTCCAGTGACGTACCGAGCACACAGATTGTAGGGTGGGCCAAGAAATTGAGCCCCAAGATTGCCCTTGGTTGCCCCTTAGGTAAAATGTTTGCGGCGGCCTTCAGCAGCCGCGATCGCAGCCCCTTTGCTACTTTTCATACTCTTTGGATTTTAGGGGGGCGGGGGTCCCTGCCCAAGGGCCCGTACGCCAGTGTTGGTTTCGCAGCCCCTCCTTCCCTTGGCTTCGGAAAACTCTCACCCTTGAAGTGAAGTTTTGGGCAATTCATGTACATAACCAGTGTCCAAATGTAGTAAAGCATTGGAGTATCAACCCCCCCCCCCACAAAAAAAAACTCGCTGTCGTTCAAGCTTGGATCTTGATCTTCAGATTCTAAATTTGATTCTCTTCTTCTAATTCTGAAGCTATGCAAAATTGCAACTTTCAGACGAATCGCGTGTAGTTTCTCGGCCAAGAACAGCAGATAACTTAGAACCTCTGTGTCTCCCTACTCGAACGATGCTACCGGACGAAGTCATCAGCTCAATACTTCTACGCGTAGACAACGAGACACTGGTCTGCAACGCTCGTTTGGTATGTTATTGAATGAATGGGTTGTTACTGCGTGGGAGGGGGGCAGGGTTATTACTGGGAGGGGGCAAGCGATAACAAGCGGCAAAAGCATAACATGGGGCATGATTTTCTAGGGATGATTTCGTATAGGATATCTTATAGGATATTTAAAGGAAAATGTCGATTGTTGACTGCGTATGGGGGGGACAAGACCCCGGCCTCCATGTTCTGATGCTCCCATGTTACCATGCGTGTATCATGGTAACATGGGGGTTCGGTGCCCACCCCCCATACGCAGTAACAACCAATGAATGCACACACCATAGAAAGCGTAAAGTATACTGGCCCGCCATGGAGGATAAATTCAATCAAACACCAGAACCTTGCATGGCGTCGACCTCTTTTGGTCTCGAACCCTAAAACTCACCGAGCTTTCAAGTCTAAACCGGCTACGTCCACGCCAACCCACGGCAACAGCCAACATGTTTATAGACCATACAGTCGTTACATTTCAAGAAATTCAGCTTTCTGGTGATTTTGGTAAAGTCTTCGGATTTGGCAGAACATTGTTCTGTCTCAAGGAATAGGAAGACCTTTCCAGGCCCATCTAGCCCTATGAAGCTAGTGACATTTACCCTCGGCTGCACTTGAACGGCTTACTGTTTTGACGTTAAGGTATGTCGCCGCTTCAATTGCATCATCGATGACCCATCGTTCTGGCGCGAGAAGAACAAGGAATTCGATAACAACGCCTTCCCGCTGCATCCGACTCCGCTATGACGACCGAGCAGAAAAACGCAGACTTTAATTGTTTCTCGTATCCATCACTATGCTGCATGTTTCGAACCAAGAAATATAAATGTTTCAAGCAAGTTCGATCACTCTCTTCACGAGATTGAGGCTTGAAGTCAATACCGTTCTCTCGCAGGACGTGACGCAATCTGTGTCAAAGTTTTACTTCTGACTGGCTCGGTCAGGAAACTTCGGCGTAGGTCCTATTCTATGATAGTGGTCACCGTGACGCGTTATCAATTTATTTTGCCATGGGCTAATGCAGCGAGCAGCCGCAAAAAAATGAATGCTAACAGTGCAACCGTTTTTTAAGAATATTCTATCGTCGCCGATGCTACTTTGAAATTATGCAAGTACGGTCGTCGTCATATGGTTTAGTCCGCGAAACTCAGTTTTTCCGCCTTTCCCCTGCGTTTTACGCACATCATCCGTCAATGTGTCTACAGTTGTTGACTTCCTGCAACAGGACAGTTAGGGAGTTCTTGGGTTTTTTTCAATTTTCGAAGGAGTCGGAAGACGGATAGGTGCGACACCGTTTTTAGGCAGCACGCGAACTGGTCTTTATGTATTGAAAATTGGACTCTTCCGCTTCGTTTGTGTTCTATTCGTAAATAAAAGGTTTCATTATTGGGTAACGTAAATTCTCGATGAAAGCCACTTATAATTTTTCTTCATTTTTGTTTCAAATGAAAACAAAAATAACCTGCCATTCACCATTTAAAAACGCGACTTTTGATGTCGTCGAATTCCGGTTCGCCGGGCGGTTTCGCTTATTAATGTCTAACCGACACATTGTCGGGTTCGCATTCGTTTTCCGCGTTCCCAACTCTTCATTTGTGTTCTTGTTTATGTTGCAGCCGATAACGTTTTTCAGCCGAAAACATTTTCTACTGAATTTTCAGGCGGTATTGTTTTCGTACAAACTTTTCGTACTTTAAATGCTTTAAATGCCAGCTTAACTTCTGCTGCTCACCCAAATTAGTCCCCTATTACGCACCCACCGTGCACAGTTAGGCTTAGGCTCAGGATTAAGCTGATCGGATTCGGGCTTAGGCGATTGAAATAAGCCAAAACTGAAAAAATCTTATCGGCTGAAAATTATCGGCTGCAACATTTACATCAGCAAAAACGAAAACATGAGCGAAAATGAAGACGAACACAAAGGCCTGAGAGGAACGAACGCATTTAGCAGGCTACGGTTCCGAGAGCTAATGCACAGCGATGAACAGCTGTGCAACTGCCTGCTGCTCTCAGATGCGTAGCCCTATGAAGCGGTGTTCCGGGCCACGAACGTGGAGCACATATTTTCGTGCACATCACAATCATAGGAGGCCGCCCACGGACAAAGACTTCCTTTGTCCATTGCTAGGGCTGCAATATGATCGGGGATAAATCGGTGGCAGCAAACATCTCTCTATCCGTCACAAACCGCTGTTAGCGAGGATCTCCGGTAAAGATGCATACGATCGCGTTATTGCTTCTCGTGCTCTCTGCACCAGCTGTCAAAGGTGGCACAGGGCCCGGCACAGGACCTGGTACAGGACCGGGTACTGGACCGGGTACTGGAACGGGGCCTGGCGGAGGTATGTTTCTAAAGGTTCCGTAGTAGGTACCAACTATTGCGTAAATTGGTTAGTTTTAAGCATCTTCACCGTTATATTCATGCATTTAATTTAGCGTGAATGCTTTTGGAATGGAGGCTAAAATGGTTTTTGTTGTGCTATCAAATGCATTGAGATCGACGTCTTACAGTTCTGCGTTTTGAGCATTTTCTTTTCTAGCGGCTGCTCCCCCACCAGTACTCCGGTGCCAAAATCCGGACGGATCGCCGATGCCCACGGCGACCTCTTGCTCGGACACGATGGCCTCGTCAGACTGCCAGTCAATCTTCGCTGCTGCCGCGGCAGGCGGCGGCACCGGTCCAGGAGGAACTGGTACGGGTACGGGAACCGGCACGGGTACGGGAACCGGCACCGGGACTGGAGCAGGAACGCCAGCACAGCGACCTCAGCAATGCGATAATGCAGGTTAGCTGCGTGACACGGCTAGAATCGGATGAAGGTTCACACTTGCCGTGACTGAGCAATGTTTGTTTTTTAGCGTTGGTAACTGTCGCCCGCCAATGCGCGAAGACGTGCATGATCTGCTGCGAGACAGTGGCTAGCGGATGCCAAGACGATCCAAGTGAGTGTTTATACTTCAGGGCTGGTCGAAAACCGGATTCGAGCAAACTACACTCGGATAATATTCGCTAAGTCCTCAGTGAGAGCAACGCAACAACGTCTACTTTGACGTTCAATTTCGGAGCAACATACTTCGCCTTCGGATATTGCAGACTCGCAAACTCTACAACTTCTCAGTGCAGGGTTACCTTTCGGAAAGGACTTTTGGGGAATACTTGGGGTCGTGTGACCGTTTTATCCAGTGAAACATCAAAAGTACGCAGCGCAACTAATGGCAAAATTAACATAACTCGCTACAACATGATTTACTGCTTCTCTATCATCGTTAGCGAAACTTGTCCACGTCTCTCTGATAAAAAGATACTCGGAAGAACATCACAATCGCAGCAGCCTTGTGCTTCCTCCTGTGCGCAGGCAAATGTTTGGCCTCGATTAGCTTAGTGTCTTTGTACTTGCCTCGACCTCGCCCCTTCGATCGAGAACCCTTTTACATGTGATAGCATTGTGCCCTTCAGCGTACGGCATCAACTGCGCGTCGACGAAGTACCTGTGTCAGGACCCTGCCTGGTCCGCCACGATGTCGAGGGCATGCGGCGCGACGTGCGGCCTCTGCGGTGCCACCAGCTGCAAGGACCAGATAGCCGCATGCTCAGCGATGAAGACGTTCTGCCGTGACTACTCTCTCAGGACGTACATGCAGCAGAACTGTGCGAGAACATGCGGGTTCTGCAGCGATCTCTTTGGCTTCAACGGCGGAAATGCCGGCGTAGCGGGAGCAGGCGCAGGTAAGAATCCTGAAAGTACACACGAACTTATCTTCCTTACTTTGTTTTAATGACTTATCTTAAATATTTATTCAAAAACAAAAATAAACCCGTGAAACGAAAAAAGAGCTACTATTTTACTTTGCGTTTTATTTATTCTAAGTTGTTTTACTTTAACTTTTAGGAGGAGGCGCCGTGGCAGGCGGCTGCGTCGATTTGAGTCCACCCGGTGGAGCGTCCAACTGCGCTAGCATGGCGAGCTACTGCAACGTTCCCATATACCAGCAGTTGATGCGAGAGCAGTGCCCGCGGACCTGCGGGCTGTGCGGGTAGAATCGAAATAAAATATTCGCGCAAAAGACCCTTGAGAGTGGTGCCATGGTACATCCGGCAGATCAGATTTGGGTAGCGTTGTTTTGCATGTTAGGGTTTTGCATCCTAAATTTGGGCTGTAGCGCTATTTTCATTGCATACGCATACGTCGGCACACCGTTTCCACGGGCACGCCAAAATGACTCCCCACTTTTCCTGGACGAATCTCTCCGTGGTTAATTAAGCCCACTAAATAAATATGTCTGCGCCTAAGAGTCCGTGTAAAGTGGCGGCAAATCCAACTTTTTGCGGCTATTAAAGATGCAGGCCGTGCCGTGGTGCCGAGCTGTTTTCCGTGTTTCACGGCTCGGCACGGAGCGGGTCAGCACGGCACGAGAGACGCTCGCTGCATCTCTAGCGGATATCCACGTTCACATCTCTTTCTTTCTTCCGCTGCTCGATCCTGCCTCCTACGCAACCCTGTGCAACGGGCCTTCAAGTCGAGGCCCGGCCCGCGGGCCTTAGGTTCGAAGCCTGGGCCCGGGCCGGGCCGGGCCTAAAAGGCCCGTCCCGACAAGTGACCAAAGAAACTGCCTTTGCCCCCCCCCCCTTGGTATTTTGCTACAGGTAAAATTTTACCCTTTACAGCGAGTTTAATGCACTAATTTTGGTACTCATTACACAAAGTAGCCTGCCGCAGGCGCCGCCTTCAGGCTTGTTTGGCAAAAATTGGTTAAAATTTTCATGAAATTTGCCTATTTTCGAGCACCACACCGGGCCGGGCCTACCCCAGGCCCGGCCTGGGGCCCGGCTAGGTCTGCAAACTTGAGGCCCGGGCCCGGCCCGGCCCGCGGGCCTGTGGCCCGGTTGCACAGGGTTGGTCCTACGTGTCGTCACTTGCCTGTATTCTAGGAATTCAGTCGTAGACGGCAGTTTAGTCAACAACTTACTCTTCAACGTACCCTTAGATCTCTTTTAACAGCATTCCTCAATTTCCTTGAACGTATTCGCAGCGCCAAACACATTGTTGACAATTCGATGATTGCATTGCAATGGTTCCAGCTTCAGCGCGGAACGACTGTTAAGTGGATAGATAGCACCTGCCTCGACGAAGGTAAATGGCACCTGACATGTACTACTATGTTGACTAAGCTAGGCCGAAAAAACGGATTCTTGAATGACTCGCTTCCTTTCGCAACACGTTCGTGACCAGGACATGCTTCGCATATTTGCTATGGATGCAGTCGTAGGCGTACCTTAGCCTGCATCTTATTCCTCCGATGCTGGCCTTGCCTCTTAAATAAGTGTTTTCTCTCGAACATCTATGTTTGTGTTCCTTCGTAAGTATTGCTAGGGGTACGGAAGCCAGGCCCAAAATTTAAGGCGTAGCACCCACTTTATTTGTGCATCAAGACGTCAAAAAGTCACACACAGCGAAACAGACATTCTTTCACATTTTAGCGTCTACGAAGGCGCTCCCTGGCGATCTCTATAGGTACCACCTTTCTCTCAGGCACAAAACAGCCAAGGGCGAACAAAGGACGCTTGACGGTAAGATGTAGGTAGATGTCAGTAACACTAGCGAAAGTCCTTCGAAACCTATGAGTTAAACGCTGGCTTGCGGCCTACGAATGTTGCACGGCACCTAAACGTTCTGCCTTGTCCAAGGGATCAAAATTCGTAGCAAAACATGTAGTCATACGTGGCCGAAAGAGGCACGAGGGACGGCAACTGAAATATGTCACAAGTTCAGAACTTGGGGCACGTTAGAGAGACCACCATAGACACACTTGACTTGTATTTTGATGCGCTACGTCAGCGCATGTCGGTAAGAGACCCCTTAAACGTGCAAGTATGTGTCTACTTCTTAGCGATGACTTGGTCTTCCTTCAATGCTGACCGCCAGTACTAGGAACCGTATGACCAGCACGACTGACGCAGCAAATGACGAATGTTCAGCCGCTCGCAATCGACGAGGACATCCTGGCGGCGTCGACCATGGTTGCGGTAAGCGATAGCTGGCTAGAATTCTGTGCCTCTTCTCATCGACACGTCTAGCGTCTCAAGAGAGTTGAGTGAAATGTTTAGTTATCCGTGACGGAAACATCATTTCAGTCAGCCGCATGCAAACTCGGGCTGGCACATTCCAAATTCAAACCGCATCCGAATCGGAAGACTTATAAGATTACGCACGGCAGCGCCAAGCATCAGTTACACATTGAAAACATCGGAAAAATTCGCTTTTCGACCGGGATCCGAAACCGAATTACCTAAGTCACAAGCGCACCGAATTGCCGAATCCGAACTTAGTTCCCAGTCCTGAGGCGAACGCTAGGGATTTGGGTACTTCGGGCGGCTACGGTCGGTCATGCGCACGCACTTATTTTCTTGCGTTTTCACAAATGCACTGTTAGGATGCAGCTGGTCAGGTTTAAGCTTGACGGCTACCTCTCAAAAAGTTCCAGGTACTCGGCACGCACTAGACACTGCTTGACGCTGTCACTGCAACCTCTAATCTGTCTTGCGTTTTACTGATTCCACGTCGGAAAACGCTTCGCGGTTTTGCACTATTCGAATTGGTACTTACCATGGTGCCACTTTTCTTCGGAAAACACCGCGAATCTCTGTAAGGAAAACTGACTGCCGGCTAACTTTGTTAATGGCCCGACACTTCGGCTGTTACCGCAGTGTTACGTATTAAGCGAAAAATGCCCTTGTTTCATGCTGATAGCGGGGACGATGTTCTAGTGGCGTTCATCATGATCACGGTAAGTGCTTCGGGATTGGGCCTTTCCACACCAAAGCTGTAAGGAATTTCGTGTTCGTCTTCAGAACATCTGAAATTAGGCGTCGTATGGTCTAGTAAATTCGGATTCCGTCCAAAAACAGATTTTTAACTAAGATTGTACTAGATAAAATGTCCCGCTGCTAGGCGAGTGCCGGTTGCCAATCTTTAATTTCAGTTGCTTCCTCAGAAGACGTGCTTTTCAACGTTTCTTGAATAGCCTTTTTATTCAACGCGTCTGACCGTGGTTCAGCTTAGTTTCCCGCCTTCGTAATCGGATTCGGTAATAGTTTTGGGATTCCGTTCGTGCGACCCCTAAAAATGGCCCATGGCTCGTTAGCGAGAAGTTTTCGGTAGCAAGGGCCGTGTGGGGGGGGGGCACAGTTCCGCTTTCACGGTATGTCATTTCACTGGTGGTTTCAGCTTGGAGCCGTCGGCTTCACATGCATCGTCTACTCGATGTCAGAGATCCGTCGTAACAAGTCCCTTCACAACGCATTCGGTGTTCTGTTGCTTCCATTCGATTGGGCATATTGGAGTGCTAGCGGGCTACATGTTGTGGATAGCGCCGGTTACGATTTGGTTCGTCAAAGGTCGCGGGATTAGGAATGTGTAAGTTTAGGGCACATGGGCTGCGCGACAGCCGTCTTGACCAAGAGGTTAGCGCCGTCATATCCTTTTTCTACGTGACGACGACGTATGCCCACATCTTCAAAGGGCTGAACAGACTAGCCGCAGTGTACATGCCGTCGGCATACAGATGGATGTTCTCCATTAAGGGCACGCTGAAGCTCGTCGCGTTTGGACTGCTGTTATGTGTCGGACACAACCTGCCGTATCATATAAGTAAGTGCGTGCGAGATGAGACTGAACTATGGTTATCTGTTCTTTGGTCCACCGTCTTAGCTTTCTCTTCCCTTTATAGAGCGTTTGCCATCGGACAAGCCATCTTTGACATGTGTTTCAACTTAAAACGGGATCTTCTGAGATCGAAAATGCAGGGAAGTACGTTGTCTTCGGAACTGTACTGTCAGCTATAACGAGAAAGTAGCAAGACCAGTTGCGTAAGTAAGTTTGCAAACAGTCACCTTGGTATCACAGGTGACTGTTTGCAAACCTCCCTGGGAAAAGTGCTCAGTACCACAGAAACGACCCAGCAATGCGGCCTCACATCCGGATGAATGATTTTGCCTTAGGCGAGAACATCAGGACAGGCCTAGTCGCATATTTTCCGTCACGACTTAAGGTTAGCGTTCTGCACTTTTTTGGAAGAAATGGCTTGGAACTTTCCCGGTAGACAATAAAAGCAAAAAATCGCAAACTTTAGGAGGATGTCATGGCTACTACGACGCAGACACTTGGTCGTTCATGTACGCATTCTCCGACTGTGCACAGTACGTGGCCTACTACGACGACTTTTACTTCACGATCGGTTCTGCCGCATTCGTTCTAGTCATCGATGTCGCCGTATTCGTCCGGCTACGAATGCTTTCTCGCAGTCTTCAGCAGAAGCGTGAGTACATTGACAGTTACCGATCATCTTCTGTCCACGGAATCATGTGGGCAGTTTAGAGAGCATTGCGGGAATGTCAGCTTCACGATTCCGGCAAGAGACGCGGTACTTCTTTCAGGTAGGTAACCAGAGTCCGTCGGTTCGGAGAAAGCCTCGTTCGGAACCGATAAAACAAGGAGTGTAAGAGGCCTATCTCGTCGGATACCAACCAAGGGCGTATTCCAGTTTATATTTAGTTTTGGTTTTGATTGAACAATTTATTCGTTTTGAGAGTTTCCGCTGAAATCTGTGATTTTTGTTGTCCAAAGTGGGCGAGTACGGACGCGATATTTTCGCAAGAAACAGTTGTCGTATCCGCTGCAAGCGTTCGCCAACGGATATGTTGATAAAAACGTTAGGTTCAACGTTCAACATTTTTGACTATATCGTAACTTCGGGAGGTGGGAGGGTGGCAACCCAAAATGCTCGTCCGATTCGGATCGCTGCGACGAACTCGAGCTCCCGGTTTAGGCATGCACAACTTCCGTCCTGCTGACGGCTCTCCTGTTAAGTTGGCTCCTCGTTGCACCGATTGCCGCAACGACAAAGTGGAGTGCCTTCTTTTTCTACACTCTGAACGCGGAGCTCTATCACGTGGTCGACGGGTCTGTTATGAATCATTCACTTCTGAACGGTGCGCACGAAACATTTTATAACGGCTGGTTTTAGAATGGCGCTGTGCCTCTTCGGTTCGCATAGTTCGCAAGAGAACCGCAAGTGTGTCTCAAGCATCGCGTTCCAACGCGCCGCCGATGCTCTTCCACACTCGGACTTCGGCATGAGTTCCGTTCCTCCTTTCCCGAATGGCGCTACGCTCGTGCACGCCTCCTTGTTGTGTGGGAACTTCCTGCGACGAAAAAGACCGAGTCCCAGAGTGCCGTCGATCCATTATACGGTTCGCAGAACATCGCGGTTAAATTAGACGCCGACTTAAAAGAAACTGGCAATGAATGATCAACTTGCTGAATTCATCATACTGTGTCTTCTTCTTTCACGTACTTTCATCGTAGTGTCTTAAGTCCCGTAGCTCCAAGACAGAAGGTGTGCACTGAAGTTATCCAAGCGAACTCAGTGTAAACCGTCGACTTCTGTTGACTGCTTGCACGAGTCTTGTTGGTCTAGTTTGAACCTGGCTTCCCACGAAATAAGCACGCATGTTTCTCGCTATCTCTGCTCGCAGGAGCTCTCTTTTGCGTGCCTGAGAGTACTTCCTGTGCTCAGCGTCGCTTACTTCCGCATGCCCAGCACGTGAAATGGTTCCGCGTGGCGGACTAGGTGCAGTCCATCACTACGCCTACGTGCACCCAGTCCTGAAACTACCCTATCTTGTTACCATGGGCGTTTTGCACATGCGTCGTCGCACAGGTTTGTGCGTCTGCGATCAATAGAATCTGCGGTAATCCGCGTGAATAGGAATGATGCTTGAAAGCTTCCAGGCATTTCCGCGCCCAGCCGAATCAAGCCTGCATCTGAATTCATGACTTCAGAATGGTTTTCTGCTTCATCGTTGTTTTTCATGAATGTCGACGTCAGAATGGCAACGTTTACTCTTCCATTTAGCCTTTACGATTGTACTGGCTTCATTCGCGGCAGTTGGGCGAACGTTGCCCTGCACAGTTGCTCTCGGTGGTATCTGGTCATTCCTGCAGCGTGCTCGTGCGTAGCATGGTCTTGGCGTCTGCTAGCCCGCGCCGGACCTCTACGGACCCCCGACTACGTGGAATTTTTGAGCTTGGTGAGGTGTGCTTCCGACGCCGACGTGAAGCCACTCAGCGTGAGACGCAGGATGACACAAGCACGCCAGGATTGAGCATGAATCGTCGTCGCCATCGAATGTCGTGAATCGGAATCCTTCCAATCAGTCGATTCCACAGCGAGCGATAAAGGTCCGTTTACATCCTGTTGCCCTTCTGCCCGACTGCTGGTTTGTCTTAAAGAGCATTTTCGCATTAATTGGGGAGAGGAAGGGCCACAAGGAGTTAGTCAGTATGAACCCGTGTTACAAATACGCAATGCCGCCATAGAACTAAGACTATCGCCTTCCAGCCCCCCCCCCAACAATCGACTAGTTTCCGCATAAGTGTCCTAATGCACGTCCCATCCAGCCTCATTGCTGCCTTTAACACTTCCGAAAGTCATTCCGCAAACACGGCATGTATCGTCGCTCATTTAACGCGACGTTTCCAAGCGCGCGTTCTTTCCTCCCCACATTCCACAAACGCACAAAATCCATTACGTCGTACTAACATTTCCTCACTGTTTCAGTGAACAGACGTTTGTACTTAACGAGTGCACAGAAGCATCGTTCTGATTCAAATATGGGTGCACTCTTTTGCCTCTGAATATCACGCGGCGCTACGTAAAGCCGGTGCACTTAGATGTCTCTTGAGGTTATCGGATTTTAGAAAAATGCGTAGGCCTGTTTGTCGTATAGATTTTTCTTAGTCTATACCATCCCGCAGCAACCACGACCGAGCACTTTTTTACAAATGCTCCGCTGCTAGTCCATAAATTGTGTCTGCATGGCGGAGCACTTTTCCGCCCCTCCCGTTTTCATAGCTTGTATTAACAAGAATATAATCGGCGCCATGACATCCCTCCTCCTCATGAAGGCGTAGCTCCTGTACGCTCCTCAAAAACGCCACATTGGTTAACGAGGTTCATTTGCTGCTATCGTCATGATCGATAGAACCTCGGTGTTAATTTGTCGCGTGGCTAGTACGTCTTTAAGCTCTGTTGGGACCTTCGGAGAAACGTTAGTGCATGCTACAAACTACCGTGTTAGCGATGTTCGAATTTGTGTTTTCATGTCTAAGCTGTGGCCTTAAGGCGACACTTTTCCGTGTGTACGCCGCAGTGGCTCTAAGGTGCCAAGAATGTCGATCCGGACATCTGAGACCAAAAATTTCAATGATATCTGCTCGTTGTTGTGACCAGCAATTGCAATGTTCTGCGTCGCTCCTCGCCTACATCGTTTCATTGTTGCAGTGCTTACTAATGGCATTCGCCTGTGCCTAAACGCGCCTCAGTGCACTCCAGCCGATTGCTGGACGTAGCCAAGCAACCGGTTCAAATGCTCGTTCGAACGCACACAACGCACTTTATGTGCTTTTTCGTTGCCGATAACAGCTTTGTCTTTAATACTATCTTTACGACAAGAGCTTGTCATACGTATTTTCCCTCGTCATCGCTTAAAAGTACCGAAGGTCATCGCTTTGCGGCTTTGCGCGCTTTACCGCTCAAAATAGTTCAAATCTTCAGATCTCCAAAGAGGCATTTCCAGTTGAATGTTTGTTCAGCTAAAACAATTAATCTCCCCTTTTGGACTGACCGAAATAAGTGACTTGGCGGATCCCCGGTTCCTTCTTGTGAGCTTTTGACCCCCGCTTTGGCTATTTGCGTGGAAAGTTTCGGCGGCGAAACGTTAGTGTTGTCTACCTAGAGACCAATCAGTTGGCTTGCATTGTAAATCACCGCCTTCTTGCAGAATGCAGTTCGAGGCAAATCTGCCTGCTGATACCCGATGGCCTCCGCCTAATGACGCTCACTTCATATGCCAGCCAGACGATGCGGTTCTGCCGAGTGTAAGCCCACCCCTGACCATTTCAAAACCCGCCGGAACGTGTCTCAAGTGCCCCATCTGCGGCGACGCTGCGTGGATCAAGCACTTCGGTAGTGTCAGCTGCAATGCGTGCGCCAGTTTCTTTCGGGTATGCAGTGTCTGCAAACTCCAGGAAGCGTCGTATCC
>JNEY01000172.1:38532-57233 GCA_020875895.1 Aphelenchus avenae | reverse complement strand
CCCCCCCCCCCCCCGACCCCGTACCATGCTCCGTACCGATAGTAGGGCAGTACGGCACGGCCGTGCACGGCTACACGTCAATTCGGTAAACGACAATTCGGTAAAATAAGATTGGGAAACGACAATTCGGTAAAAAATACCCAATTAATTCGACCGCACGACGGAGGCCAAGCTGGAGCTCTTGTGCCGCATTCAGTTCGATCTCATGGCGTAACTGGTCGTCCTCCATCCCTGCGTAGTCGGCTATGCCGCATTTCCCGTTTCTTTTGTTTTATGTCTGCCTAGCTTTGCCGTTAGCTTTATCCTTGCTTCCCCTTGCCCCTGTTGCTCCAGGAGCTTGTGCCGCCCCACTGCCTTAATTTGTCGTAATTTCATGCAGGACCTGTAAGATAAACCTGCGTGCGTCTACAGTGTATATTAAAAATAGTTCCCGGTCATGAAAAGTTAATTTGTTTTCAATTTTATAAAATTTTGTGTGTTTTTACCGAATTGTCGTTTACCGAATTGACGTTTACCGAATTGACGGGTTACCCCGTGCACCTTTACGATTGCCGATGTTTGGTTCAAATATGACCTTGTGTTAGAGTCCATTAAAAGCGGATAGCAGAATGAAAAAAGAAGGAGAACGAAGGACATTTATAGAGGTTGGGGTCATCAACTGGAGGAGAGGTTTAGAGGGAGGACGTATTCGGGTGTACGGAAGCGAACACGGCCCTTTGCTTTTAAAACTCAACATTGTAGTATGTGCTGCACGAGTCGCATCGAGTCATTCCGCCGACACTTGCGACTATAGCCAATGCTTCTGAAGTCGCGGTTCTCGATGAATACGTCCGCAGCAGTGGCATCCTCGAAGCGTTAGAACCCTCGGCCATGAGCAAGGAAGCCTTCAAGGTAAGCTGGTCAACGACGCGAACACGTCTGGCACTTTTTCCCGGCACTGATTTAGCTCTTTCCCGCGCTACATTTGGGCCAACGTTTTTGAGTTTCTTGCGATGCCCTGACGTGGTGTAAAACGGTAACAAAATGGTGCAAAAAGTGATATACTGCTGTTGTTGCAACTCTAACAATCTTTCGATAGCCGGCCAACTGACTACATCAGTTTTTAGCAGTCGTTAAAACTCGCCTTTTTCTACCCGTGGCTCGTGCACGCATACGTTACGAATACGGCACGTCACGGTGGGCAAGAATGTTCCCAAATGTACTACACGAACGACATGATATTGCCGGTGAACCATGATAACGTTCACGAATTTTACCGACGTGATGAAACTATCCTCGACCCTTCTCCCATGGCAAAAATTGCGATGGAGTTTTCCGACGGAGTTCTGCATATGGCCAGCATTTATCACCGGGCCGGCTTGGACGAAGTGGAGCAGTGCATTCTCCTGCAGCTAATGCTGTCGAAGTCAGGTAACAGTCGAGCCACAGAGTGGTTAGCGTGCTTTCGGTCCGGCGGTTTTTATGACGGCGAGACATGACTCAAATCCGTGACCATCTCCGCGACCAGGATTTTGACGTCAGCTAATTTCAATGTTGATGTCGTGTGCAAAATTTTCGGGTTTTGCTGCCCTGTCCGTGACATGAGACTCGACGCAACCGCATAAAGACTGCCGACTAGAGGTCAACATGGTACCCTTACGATAGCGATACATCTTTAGCAGGCTCTTTCATGGATCAAGCGGCAGCGCGTCCGTACGTCGACCTGCTCCTGAACGAACTCAACGCTCACTACGCGCAGACCTACAACGACTCGGCAGTGCGGTTCGGGAACGTCATCTTGCTCATGCGGGACTTCCAGGTAAGCTACGACCTTATACGCTACGCTAAAGCAACGTTGAGCTACGTCAAACTTTAGCTGCAAAAGATAACGCTTTAGAGGTTGCAACACGTCTGCGACGAATTTGCGGCGGTGCTACGACTAAGCATACGGCATCGGGTGATGATTATGGACCAGATGCGAACAGACTAGTTTCACTCATTGCAATAAAGTGAGAAATAACAGTGTCTACTTTCACCTGTTTCCGAACAAACAATTACAGCAGCCGACGAATTACACTAGAACCGTGGATCTAGAGAAAGTACGTGGTTTCTAGCCCTGTATAAGTTGCCACCCACAAATGAACCCGGCGTGATGCTATTTATCCGCTTCAAACGCTTAGGCTTAGATTGTTCTTCGGGGCTTAGGATACCCAAAGAAAAAAGATTCCGAAGAACGGAACGGGAGCAGAAGATTTCTGAAGAACGTCCCAGCCTCTGCGTGCACCACCCATCGCCGCATGGTGTAACGTTCGATGCTAGAGGTCATTGATTCGATTACCGCTCGCACCAACGAAGGAGCACTCGTAACCTCACTTGGCTCCACGGGTCAGGGAAAACCGATTAGTGCTTGCACGTAGGTAACAATGATGGGGACAGGGCCTCCTGCTATAGCTTAAACATGCCGCTGTGAACTGGCCCTCGTCAAGGCAGTATCCCCCCCTCCACCCGCCCGACGTCAGTTATGAGAAAGTTTTGCGCGAAACCGTTGAATATAATAGAACAATCTTTGTGATGCACGCTTAGTCAATCTAGTTTATAAGGGCTTTCACAGAATAAGCGTGCATGCTCCCAGCGCGTCCGTGAGAGACCTTGGCCGCCTGGGCGAAAATAGTCTCTAACGGCGTAGGCGCCTACGTGCCCTTTATGTGCTCAGCGGCGCTTATTTCCGCGTGTCCTCGACGTGGAACGGATCTCCGTGATGGGCCAGTATGCACTCCATTCTCGCACGTGGCGCAGCGCTAAGCGCCCTATCCCGTTACCATGCTCATCCGCACTCGCATCGATTCTATTTCGAGCTCTGCTCTCAAAGCGTCCTTTTTGTCGCTTTGTTTATTATGACTGACTGGATATTTCTCGCTTCGCGTGCGCACTCCGAGTGGGACAAACGTTCATGACAGCGCTTAGAAACGGCAAGCATATTTTGGGCGTTTGCATTCGTAAACTTGGACTTAAGCCCTATCATTGAGTCCGAGCTTAAACTATGCCTACACGACACGGAGTAATCCTAATTGTCAGTGAACCTTAATGAGTAATACTTAAAACGGTGTTTCCTTCCATGTGAGCATAAGTCACGCCTTCATGGGTTGTTTTATAGTGGCTTGGAATTTTATATTCGCGATCTTGGCGATGATAAAAACGAAGGCAGTCAGAGTTTTTCAAACGTAATGATGACACTTACAGCTTTTGGGAAACATTCGCACGGCTCATGCTTAGTTTTTTTAACATTTATTCTACTTTCATTCCCCGTTCTTCCGAGTGGCGTTGAGCTTATTATATAGCTTTGATGTTCGGCTTGATCCTAGGCATTCCAATCAATGGCAAGCCCGATATATCGGAGGGGTCCGATTTTCTTCGTCGCTTATCACCTCCTACTACCCTGCTGACTTAGTTAAAAGCGGGTGGACAAGGGTTAACCGTCGCTAGGATACCCCGTATAGTTGGCTTGGTCTCGATGGTATCTGGTCTTTCATTGTAGCGTACACATGTGTGTGTCTCGGTTATGATGTTTGCTAGACCGCGGCGGATCTCTGTCACCTATGCGAACTTTTTGCGCGTTTACGAGGCGTGCTTCCGACGCCGACGCGAAGCCGCTAGGTGTGAGACGCAGGATGGCTCGCCCGCCAGGGGGAGAGTGGCTGAGCACAGACTTAGAACTCGCTTACCGTATTTTCTCCGATTTTGACTCCCCCCTCTCTCTATTTGTTCCCCCTCTAATTATCCCCCTACCCCAAAATTTTTGTCTTGTCTGGTGGTACGCGCACTTCTAAATCAAGGCCATATTTGATTAGATAACGACGAACCAACATCCTGCGGACGCAAAACAAAAAAGTTACGAGCATTCAAAATTTTAGAATTTTCCCAAATAGGGCGGTAGAAAAATTATCCCCGGGGTGAAAACCGGAGAAAATACAGTAGCCGGTTTCTTCTTTCGTATTTCAGAGGCAAGGAAAAAGAGCCACCCCACACGACAAGTTGTTCTTCAGAAGGGCAACTTGTCTTCACGTTCTCGATGGAATTCAGAATTCGAGATACGTCGAGCCACTCTGAAACGACCCTAATGTGTGCCTCAGCCACCGCCAACGCGGCTTTCCGTGTTTCCGAAGGACATTCTACTTACGTGGCGTTTCTCTTCACAAATTTAACGGTTCAACAGTTCATTTTCTTCCCGGAAATGGTTGGCAACTGTACTGGTGGGACGCCCGTATCGTACCGTCCTAATTTCCTACGGTCCAGCTGTAAGTTACGGGCACGGGTTCAGTACGGTGCCGTACTCCGTACCGTACCGGAAACTTTCTTCACCCCACAAGAGCAAATTTTCACTAAATATAGTCAGGTTTTCGCCCGTGGACTTCCAAAAGTCTGTCATGTCGTGGCCCTCTTAGGATACGGGAAGTTCACACATCCATTAAAGGATGATGCCCCTTTTGCGTGCACTATTAGTTCTCTCGCTTTTCTATGAATAGGCACTTGGGCTTCAAAAGAGGGCGCTGAAGCAGGGTTCTCATTTATAGCCCGGTTTACTCTGTCGAGGCCGTCTGGCACTGTTCCCGTCAAAAGTCCTCTCACCATCAATCCCATCGCTGTTTCTGCGAACAAACATTTGAGTTACCGAGGAATGCTATGAGGTGATGTTCTAATTTATACCTGCGTGTACTCTGTTGACGCCGAAGTATCATGCGGCACGACAAAAGTCGATGCGCTTCGTTGTCGCAAACGATAATCTGATATTTTTAGAAATTCCGTAGCGGGGGAGGGGCTTGCCCCATACATGTTTTGTAATTCGTTGGCACCGCATGCCCTTTGGTCCATATGGGTTCGCTTCGGATCTGAAGTCAACCGTCTAGGTACTTCCCTCCGCCATATTTTGACCAACTTGTGTTTTGCACTTCTTTGGCTTTAGCCCCTTATTACTCATAACCTGCAACGGCCCATAATCGCTTCTTCTAAATTCGCCTCATGGCCCGCTGTCAAAAAAGCCACATGGGTCACCGGCCACTGATGAAAATGTTTCTCATTGTTCGCTAATTAGCAACACACCGGTGTTAACGTGGAGTTAGTCGTTGTTTGTACTCTCACCCACTGAGGACTCCTCCGAGAAACGTTAGTGCATGCAGGAAACTGAGCGTTACCGATGTCCAGATTTGTATTTTTTGCCTCTAAGCCTTGGATCTTGCTGAATTCGAGAGTGGATGTGATAGGATAGCTTTACACAAGCGTTTACGTAGTCAGATCCGCCTTGACTTCACCCCTTATACTTTGGTCTCAACCCGACGGTTCATCGGAGCCACCGAAGGAGAGCCAGTTGGTTAGTTGGCAATAACAGCTACCGGTTGTGCGTGTCTAGCGGGCTGAAAGGCACCCGGGGATCAAAGTCTGGGGAGGATTTGGAGTCGCATATTTGCACCTACTACCCACCACCCCATTTCTCTGTACCACCGGACTTGGTTCGCTCCAGGCGATCCAAGAAGTCCAAGAAGGAAACGAGCAAGATCAAAAATTGCGATGATTTATGGTCTCACTGGCCTTCTAACGTTCTTGTTGCGGAAGTTAGTAGCGGCACTCGTTTGTGCCTGGACGGCACCCGTTGCACTCCAGCTGTCAGCGGACGGCGGACGTAGCCAAGCAACGGTTTTGCCCGTTTTCAGCACGTATGCGACGCTCTCACTTCACGTGTTTTCGTCGTCGATAACACGATTATCCTTCATTTTTTCACCCCGTCAAAAGTGGACGCGACGTATCATAAAAGCGTGCCAAATATTTCAAGTAGCATGGAACTTGCCCATATCTACATCACAGAAGGAAGTTTGTCGATTCATCCCAACACTTACGCAATCCTGTCTGAAACTCATCGCGTCTCAGTCGATACACCCTTCCAAAGTAACCCGAAATTTCGACGCCTGGAACGATTACGTCTCATTTTATTTAATTTTCATGCGTGACTCAAAGCTTTGTCAGTGTTAATGGAAGTAAACCACCACCGTCCATTGTTTGCCATTCCTTTAGACACCTCCTCCCGTTCCGTTTGCCTTTCCGTTTTTGGAACGGCGCCGTTCCACAAATAAAAATCTTTTGATTCTTTGTAAAATTTTCAACGACGTTTTGGAAAAGGAAAAAAATAGGACAAAGGCCGGGTAACAGCGCCGTTATATGGCGTGCACATTGGTGATTTATGCGCGGAACAATTCCGCCATGAGAGGTTTGCATAATTCCATTCATAGGTCAGTCACTGGCCTGCGTTAAAAATCCCCCTCGCCTTCTGAATGCATTTCGAAACAAGTCTGCTTGACGACCTCGATTGGCTTCCGTCTGATGACGCTCACTGCACATATCAGCCGGATGATGCGGATCTGCCGAGCATCAGTCCACCACTGACCGTGTCCAAGCCCTCTGGAACATGTCACAAGTGCCCCGTCTGCGGCGATGCCGCGTGGATCAAGCACTTTGGAAGCCTCAGCTGC
Source organism: Aphelenchus avenae (assembly GCA_020875895.1). Taxonomy (NCBI): domain Eukaryota; kingdom Metazoa; phylum Nematoda; class Chromadorea; order Rhabditida; family Aphelenchidae; genus Aphelenchus; species Aphelenchus avenae. Next base: position 50,736 of record JNEY01000172.1, on the reverse strand, counting down.
AACGCATGCGCCAGCTTCTTCCGGGTAAGACGCGTTTGAAGCTTGCGGAAGTGTCGGATAGATTTTTGCATGAGACTGCACCATTTTGGATGACGTGACCTTTGGGTTTGGAAATGCCACACATGCCATGAGACAGGGTGGGTAATTTTGGCAAAGGTCCCTCCACGGCGACTCCAATGGGTCATTCGGNAAAGTCAAAAAAAATTTTTTCTTAATATACTTGCATGTACTCTGTTGACGCCGAAGTTTCACGCGGCACGATGAAAGTGGAATGCACTTCGTTGTCGCAAACGATTTTCTGATATTTTTAGAACATTCGTAGCGAGTGGGGGATGGCTTACCCTGTTGTAGTTGCTTGTTCGATAACGCACGTTGGCCGTTCGTCCGTTTTGGGTTTGCTTTAGATCCGCAATTAGCCGACGGCTTCCTTGCTCTTACATCTGTTTCAGCTACTCATATTGTGCGCTTCATCAGTCGGTTCCGTGCGTTTTCACTCAGTATTTGTCCTGCCGACCACTGCCTGTCCCAAATACGCCACCCGTTCTTCTGTCGACAGAGGCATACCGAGTTTATGAGCGCCTCCGCCCGAGTCAACAAAACGTTGGTATTAGGCTGAAGTTGCTCGTTTGTGGGTACTTTTATTTCAGTGGAATTCCTTCGAGAAACGCTAGGCCATGCCAGATATTAACGTGTATTTTTTGCGTCTAAGCTTTGGCCTTGCTTAAATCGAGAGTGAAGGCTCTATGTTCTCCTGCTTGTATCAGTTACGCTCTGTGCTTCCAAGAAGGGAATGACCCAGATCAAAAATTGCGATGATTTATGCTCTCAATGGTCTCTATTCGTTCTTGTTGCGGAAGTGAGTAGCTGCACTAGTGTGTGTGCCTGGACGGCGCCCATCTGCACTCGGGTTTTTAGCGGATGGCGGGCGTAGCCAAGCAACCGGGTTTGTCCCTGCCGGCACGTACGCGACGCTCTCATTTTGACGTGTTTGTGTCGCCGATAATATGATTTCCTTCATTTTTTTCACCCAGTCAAAAGTGTACGGGACGTATTATAAAAGCTTGAAAATATTTCAAGTAGCATGGAACTTGCACGTAGCTACGTTACACAAGAAACTTTGTCGACTCATCCCAATCAATTACACAGTCCTTAACTCATCGCGTCTCAGTCGAGTACCCTTCCAAAGTAACCCGACTTTTCGACGCCTTTCAAAGCTTGGTCAGTGTTAAGGGTAGGCAAACCACCACCGTCCATTGTTTGCCATTCCGTAAGACACCCACCCGTTCCGTTCGCCGTTTCGTTAAATGGACCGGCGCCGTTCCATCAAATAAAAAGCTTTTATTTTTTTGTGAAATTTTGGACGACGTTTTCAAAAAGGAAAATAAATTGGATAAAGGTCGGGTAACAGCGCCGTTATATGACGTGCACATTGATGATTTATGCGCGGAACAATTGCGCCATGAGAGGTTTGCTTAAAGTCTATTCATAGGTCGGTCATTGGCCAAAAATCCCCGTCGCCTTCCGAATGCATTTCGAAACAAGTCTGCTTGACGACCTCGATTGGCTTCCGTCTGATGACGCTCACTTCACATATCAGTCGGACGAGGCAGACCTGCCGAGCATTAGTCCACCGCTAACCGTGTCAAAACCCTCTGCCACCTGTCATCGGTGTCCCATCTGCGGCGATGCGGCGTGGATCAAGCATTTCGGAAGTCTCAGCTGCAACGCGTGCGCCAGCTTCTTCCGGGTAAGAGGCGTTTGAAGCTTGCGGAGATGTCGGATAGATTTTTGTGTGGCACTGCATTATTTTGGATGACGGGAACTTTTTGGTTTGGAAATGCCAAAAAATGCCATGAGACAGGTTGGGTCCCTCCACAACTCTCTCCCAATTTGGGCAAGGGTCCCTCCAAAACGACTCCAATGGGTCATTTGGAAAGCCCGCTCAGTTATGAGCAGCGTGCTCAATTCCGACGCCGAGAGGCGAAATGTATCATGGCGGTGGTACCCTCGAATGGTACGACTCCAGGGCACGAAGAATCCCCCGACTAAAACAATCCGGACGAGAACTAGCTACCCTCGCTCCCAAGGATGTATTGTTTAGAGAGCAGTCAGCTACCGGAAGACGTACCACTGCAAGAACAACGGCCAGTGCGTTCTCAACTACAGTGAGTTACTGAACTAGGCCCCGTAGTTCTATGCTAAGCCAAACTCAATACATGCAGAGCACATACTTTAGAATCGTCGAGACGCATGTGCCAGTATTGCCGTTTCCAGGCGTGCATCCGAAGCGGCATGCAGGTAAACGGTGAGTGATCACGATTGCCTTTGGCGTTTGGTTTGACTTTCAAGGTAGACGTTCAGGTGTCACAAAGATCCACTGCGAGCCATCAACCGCCGAGTCGCTTGCGAAGAAGCTGGTTCAATGCCGAAGCGCTACCTTCGTGAACCGAGTCAACGAGTATCGACGGACGCTGAATAGACTTTCGGTTAGTTGTCGGGATTAGGTCATAACGGCCATGTGGTTGGAATCATGTGTAGAGCGCAACGTACTAAACGACAACCGTAGTCGTAGCGTACCGACGTACCGTACTGGCCCACCCGAGCCGTACCGTCGGTACGGCAGTACGGTACGGGTGCCGGTTTTAGTAGTAAATGCCTCAATGGAAAGCGACTTTCAGCGTAATTCCCGTTGGTATGGGCAAAATTGCTCACTCGACGTTTCTGTTCTTGAGACGGAATTTGTTAGGGACCCACAAAAAAAGGAATTATGGTGCACGTGGGATGTGCGGAAGCTTTGGTACCCTTCATTTAAGTTTGTCCGATTTCAGTATTCTCCGCATGAGCCGCATCGAGACGCATTGCCGACGCTTGCGTCTGCAGCCAACATTTCGGAGGTGTCAGTTCTCAACGAGTACGTTCGCACCAGTGGCATCTTGGAAGCGCTAGCTCACTCGGCCATGAGCCACGAAGCTTTCATGGTAAGCTAACTGCAGCAGCTAATCAGCCTTCGTCTTTTTTCTAACAGCTAATGTGGCCTCCTGAACGGGTTGTTGTTCGGTTAGTTTCCATGCTTTTATGTAGAGTGAGACCCAGTGCTTAGGCATAATGGTTGCTCAAAGAGATGCTAGGGAAGCAGCTTTCAGGAAAGACCGTTTGGTAATCTGAATGACCTCAGGACAATTCGTTATGAAGGGCAGATCCCCTCCGAATTCATGAGGTAATCAACCGCCTCCCCTCTACCGTCCATTCGTGACATACCTAGACGCTTATGAACGGGGTCAGTGAGGTACGCTGCGGGCCGCCCGGCCCTTCAGAAATTTTAGACCGCTAAAAGAAGCGATTCATTGATGTACCGAAAGTATGAAGAGAGAAAATGCACAATCAGTGCGACGTAAATAAATTTCCGTTAGATGATCCACTGATTAAATTTGGCATTTTAGAAGCCGTTAAAACTCTCCTTTTTCTACACGTGGCTCGTCCACGAGTATGTCACGAATACGGTGCGGCACAGCGGACAACAGTGTTCAACGATGTACTACACGAACGACACGATACTACCAGTACGAGACGAGAACGTACATGATTTTTATCGACGGGACGAGGAAATTCTCGACCCCTGTCCTCTGGCGAGATGCGCGATAGAGTTCTCCAACGAAATTCTGCACATGGCGGGCGTCTATCACAGAGCCGGCTTGGACGAAGTGGAGCAATGCATTCTCCTGCAACTAATGCTGGCTAAATCGGGTAAGAACGCTGTTACTCAAGCGCAGAAAAAGTGCCTAGACTAGGGCAACAAGGGAGATCCAACAGTATGGGCATAGAGCAGGGGGAATGTGTACTTCGTTCTTGGCTTGGGTAAGTCCGTAAGGCTTGGGAAGGTAATGGGCCACCAATACCTTCGATCCGCATACGGTCAGCTAAGTGGACCTTTTAAGCCCTGAGCCAAGGATAAGCCCCAGAAGAGGTTTATAGCCATTCATGCGTATCTCGCTAGGGAGCAATCAGAATCACCCGAGAGTAACAAAGATGTTCGATGATAATGGACGGACAATGGGGTAACGGACCGGAAGAGGGCCAGGTGCGTGGACAGCCCACGTCTTCACGGCGGTGCTAGCCATGCTAAAAGGCTGTATGAGCTGAGCTCTACGTATGGATCTTTAGTTAGAGATCATTTTGAAGCTTTTCGCATACTGAGCATCTTTAGCCGACTCGTTCATGGGTCAAGAAAGAGTGCGTCCGTACGTTGACAAGCTCTTGAACGAGCTGAACACGCACTACGCGCAGACCTACAACGATTCCGCGGTGCGATTCGGAAACGTTATCTTGCTCATGCGCGACTTCCAGGCAAGCCACAAACCTAGCCTCCGTCATCCTTTTGCTCTAAACTCGCACATTTAATGTAACTGATTACGTTTTAGAGGTTGCGACACGTCGGGGATGAATTCGCAGCGGTATTACGGCTCAGCCTAAAGAAGAAGCCGATGATTATGGACTGCTTACGAACAGACTAGTTTCACTCCTCTGCAATAAAGTGAGAAATAGCAGCTTCGGAACAACCAAATTTGATAGGGCGAGTCGCAGTCCCGCCTCCGACCACCATCGGGACTCGGATTCTTAGCGAAATCCAGGCTCTCGTCTGGCCCTCACAATACGGTTCGGGTAGCTTTCACGACTTCGAAAACATTTAACGCCCTGAGTCCCTGTCTTGACACGGGGCCCTCGTTGCGCATTCCTGCCAGACCGGTCCATACTCTGCATGTCACTCCTGAACATGCTTGTCGATCTGCAAGCTGCAGGCCCACAAAGTCCCGCTGAACCACCTCCGCAAGTATGAGTCGGCAGTTCACAACTAGTAGGCTTGTGGCTGTTCGCGGAGGAATTTTTTTTTAGCACAAGACACGTAAACTTTGAACTTGTGTGCAACAAATTTATAGGACTCGTTCACCGATCCGAAGCGCACTAATCAGCGTAGGTCCAGTCGGGAGAGCTGTAAATGCCCCAGCTAGTCTTTCCGCCTGGAACGGTATTCTGCGCCAGCTCCATGAAGATCTTGCGTCGGAAGTACGGAATGTGTTGTTGAGAGAACGTTACGGGCAGGCGCTTAGCGGCGTATTCAGCGAACACCAGCGAGAACACGCCACAATCGACGCCATTGCTTTGTTGCGGAGCGTTCTAAATCGTAGATAAGACGGCCGTCAGGCTGAGAGATTTTTGTTGCGGAGCTGTACACTACTTCACTGTGGACCAGCAACGTGGAATCCTTTAAACGCAACGGAGTTTGACCAACCTTAAGAAAAACATCACTCGTGAGGCTCAATCCGGCACAAGTCAGTACAAAATGGGGAACAAATGTAAGGCTTGCTTTTTGCGAAATCGTATGGATCTTGCCGTTGGTCGTTCAGACGCTTAGATACCTCAGGCCATGTGATGAACAGCGACTTACGATTTGGTTCAGCACGGATCAAGCTGCTTCGCTCGTCGAATTCCCATGACACTGCAGCTGTTTCACCACGAATGTTCTACAAACAACAACCTACTCTACCACATCCTAAGCGCCAATACTGTTCATTATGGTACTAATCTCACCGAAGCTGTCCCATCAGCTGTTGCTTTCCGCTCGAGGTGATGCCGCCGTTCAACGAGTCCATAACCGTTATCGTCTTTCGGTGTAGGTCGACCACCTACACATGATGAGAAGACTGGACAAGTTGCAAAAAGAGGCCGTACCGTCATGACAAAGTGCCCTGACGTGTAGGTTGGGATGAAGAGCATTTCGCCCTTTAGTGGAACCTGTTTCGTATCCTTGCAGCCCGCGAAGTAGGCGTCTCCGTAAACCGAGTATACGTAGAAGCCCATGTCATCCGCATTGATCTGCAAGCATCGAGTCCGTCACCCTAGCATAATTGGTACTAGCCGGTTATCCGGGGGGAGATCTGGGGGGGGGGGGGGTAAAACTCGAATTTTCACCCCCGGATGACCGGGTAGGGGGGTGAAAAGTCGACTTTTCACAACCCGCCCCCCCCACACCGGAATCCCTAGATCTTCCCCTCGGATAATATTCCCCCCGGATAACCGGGTAGTACCGCATAATTTCTGGATAAGCGTATATCGGGTCTTAGTTCTACAAAGCCAAGTAGTTGCTTAGGGAACTAGATACCATGAAAGGAATTGTAAGCTCCTTCCTCAAATCGCGAATTACACCGAAAACCACATGCCCCGACGGCTCCGGACCCAAGCGCAGGCTAAATGCGACCCGGTCCGAAGGAGGAGGCGACGGTGAATTTGGCTTTCGCGAAACTTTGGGCTGCTATTACCCAGGGCTGGGGCTCCCCGGTCCCAGTCTTGAGAATTCGGGCCCACATCTCAATTTTTCTGGTAAAATTATTACGGAATCTATCTTACCTTGGAAGCATAATTCAACGAAAATGGAAGCATGAATCATTCGAAAGTCAAACGCGACATGATTCTTGGAGGTCCTAAGACTACCTCTTCGTAGACCCGGTCCCGGTCCCGGAAACCCGGTGTTTGAAACCCGGTCCCAGTCCCGCTATCCAATTTTTTTTAATACCCGGTCCCGGTCAGGAAAAAATAAAGCCCCAGCCCTGCTGTTAACCCTCCACGGGAGCCCTTCCGCTTTTGCCTGCGACTGCCATAGATGCTCTGATTTTAGGAAGAGTAACGGCTGCCGTTCCAATCCGAAATCCCCGCCTGTTTTCGCGCCTGTGAGGCCCACAATGGGTTCGTTACGACGAATGGCCAATGAGGCGTCGTGTAACGCAACCATGGGCAACGGGCCTTCAAGTCGACGCCCGGCCCGGCCCGCGGGCCTTCATATCGAGGCCCGGCCCGGCCCGGGCCCGCCGCCGGGCCGGGCCGTGCCTATTAGGCCCGGCGGGCCTTGACTTCTTAGGCTAGACAAGAAAAAACCCCTTGGTCCCCCTTTGGTACTTTCCGTAGGCTAAAATGTTGCTCCTTATAATGAGTTTTAAATACAACATTCGAGTATTTCCACATAAAAAAGCTTGCCGCGGGCACCGTCAGAGCGACTTTTTGACTAATTTACCAAAATGTATTGAAAATAATACCAAAATGTGGCAATTTTTGAGCCCTGAACCGGGCCTAAACGGGTACAGATAGCGTGTTAGCGTTCCAATGCGTAACAGTGCGCCATCTCGAAGTTCCTGTGCAAGCTCGTAGTTCGCGTTTGACGAGTTTCATCTTTTGGATTGAAACCCACCGCAATGCGGCCGCATTGCGGTGGTCATTATGGGCACCTTTTTTGCGGCACCGCATTGCGGCCTTTGCGGCCGTTTTGGCCGCAATCGATTGTGGGTGTAGTGTAACGGCTGCTGTTCTCCTCCACAAATGAAACTTTGGCTACGGCGCGGAATCGAATAAAGTCCCCGCCTGTTTTCGCGCCTGACCACTGGTTCGGGACGGACAATGGAAAACCACGGCGTCGTGTAATGACATGAACTCGTGTGCCCTCGGCTGACGTAGAAATAAGGACCCTATGAATTAATCCTTTACCTTTGGGCCTCCGACGGCATCATTGCGATCTACGAGATACTGCAGATAGCGTGTTAGCGTTCCAATGCGTAACAGTGCGCCGTCTCGCAGTTCCTGCGCAAGGTCGTAGTTCGGGTCGGACGGTTTAACGGTCGCCCAGAAGTCCGCCTGGTCGTAGGGATAGGGCAGCGGCGGTTGACCGCTCAGTCGCGGCAGGTTCGCCGGTACGGTGGAACTTAAGCCTACAAAGCGAGTGTGTTGTGTGTAGGTACACATATTTTTTCAGTTTCCGTCTGTGTAAAAATGGTACAAAAATCAGTATTTCATGATATTATTTTTAAAAAACCCATATTCTTGAATATCGAAATTAGGAACCTTCATCTTCAAATATATCTCTTAAAACCGAAAATTATTCCTGCCTATGTCGTTACCTGCAAGTAGAGCGACAGCGAGACATCGGAACACCATGCGGGCCATCATAACAGCAATAATTCCTATTATGGGCATGTATTTTCAACTAAAATCTGCGCCTTTTAAAGGAAAAATCTTCCAGGGCATCTGCAACGCTGATCCTTCCGGAGTCTGCTAGTCAGTCCTAGTCGGCGGTGCGCAAACAGCATTCTGTACCCTTGATTGCGACAAATTGCACTCGTTGCACGCCCACGTTGGACGTCCACTTGTATCCACGAGTCAGAAATACGGGGAGAAGCTTGCGAGCCGTTTGATCGCCGCATTGAACTCTGCGTTTCACATGACCAGGACAAGAAATGCAATTACCACTCGCAGATAAAACTACGTGGGCCGCACCTGCATGTGGTGCACCCACGAATAAGCCTCCCTGGACAGTCATGCGCAGCTTCTTCCTGCAAACTTGTGCTGGTCGATTCAGCGTCCAGGAATTACGTGGTATCAGGAGGTATAGCGTTACGGTCCCTCTAGTGACTTGACACCACCTATCCGTGCATGACCCCGTGTTGTGATGACCCTCCGCATGGCCGCAGCCAGCAACATGATCTCAAAAACCACGGATTTTAAGCTATCAAAGCAATCACGTCACCTCGAACGGCAATTTTAGGGCCCTTGACATGAACCGTGCCGCAATGACACGCGCGGTGAAGTGAGCCATGATGCGATAACCTCACTTGGATAGCGTGGGATTGGGATTGGGTTGAAAAGTACCCGCCATATCACGCAATAACTCGGCGCCCACCCCCAACCCATACCCCGTACACATGTACATGCGTACGGGAGCAAGCATATGTACTCGCGTGGCGACGTAGTTGTCTCTATTTGCTATGCGTCGCTTGTACTCGCAAGTTATTCGTTCCGCGTCGGCCCACTTACCGTACAGACTACTGCTCGAACAAGACATTTGTCAGAGCTTCGAGGCTTGATGGGGCCATGAGCGGATGTCCATGCACGGTGCAAGTTTGGAAGAAACATAATCTGGTCGTATGGTTGCTAAGCATACATCGGTGTTGCAGCTTTGCATTTGGTTTCTTAGAGCTTAGCAACCTATTTTTTATATAAATATACCTATGCATCATAGAGTTGCTTTGTTCGCTAAAATTACGAAATCCGGCCTACATTATTAGGAGAAGTGGTAACGTCACCTGACCAGCAACGCATTGCATTTAGTCCGTGAGTGGATCCTGCTTGCTGAGCGACGTTGTGACGCACGCTCCCATGTTTTGCATGGGATGCACTTTCTTATTTCCCCCAGCGTACTGAGCGTTGTGTTTACAACCGCCCATCTAAATTAGCACCTAGCGCAAATACTATTTTCGACGAACAATGCTGCTCTGTAGAAGGGAGGTTATGTTGAAACTCACTAAGTGACTAATGAAACGAAAACTCATATGCTGTTAAACTCTGCAGTTCCTCCTCTGCTCGACATGCTGCAACGAGTGAAGCTTTTCTTGCCTATTCGCCTTAGGCATTACTCTAACGATCGTTCAGGTGAGCCTGCTAGTGTTCCTACACTCAAAGCACACAAAACCTACTTGGCTGCGGAGCGACTTCTTAACGCTTTACATCGTAGCATCCGTAGCCGATAGCGGTCATACGGTATCGGTGCGTTTGTGAATTTATTGAAGGCTAGGCAACCAACATACGAAGGGACCGGCTAACATGGCAACGGAACCTGCCCCTTTAGGAGATCATGTGTTCTTCGCTGTTTGTTGTGAACGACATGCGACAGTGAGTCATCGAGAGACTACACGCCGCGATCAAAAGGAGCACCCGTCAGGAGATACTCGAGCACTTACCGCCCTTATCGTCTGTCTGCTAATGCCCGCTTTCAACGTCGTTCTTAAATTGTCGGGTTGTGGCGATTAAATGAATGAACAAAAACTTGTTTCCTTCAGCATTCGATGCGCAGCCAAAGAAAACGTCGTTCGATGCTACTGCTTCTTCTGACAATTGTTTGTACAACCCAGGCCTTGACATTTCACGCCGATATACGCTCCGTTGTCAGTTCAAGGACGCTGGGGTTGCGCCAGGAGCGTGCATTACCGAGCTTGCCGGTCGGCAGCGATGTAGCGCCCTTGCGAGCAAAGAAAGCGCCTCTACCATTCGTTGTTAAGTACAGCAACACCTACGAGTGGTACCTCGTCGACGCCGCTATCGGCACTCCACGTACGTAGACTGCGCCGGTTTTTCTCCTTGCAGGGCCATAATTGGGGGGATGTAGGGTAAAGGGGACTCTTAAGTGAATTTAGGAATTTTTCTAGGTAGCTGGTAAAATTTTAATGTAAAAAGATTTATATTAGCTAACATAGCTTAGGTATTTTATGCCGTTTTTTACCCCATTCCTAGCCAACCCCACCCCCTCCATGTCGCCGACCTCCACCCTCCCCCGATCCAGGAATCCCGCGTACGGCCCGGCAAGCCTGTGCAACCGGGCCTGGGTCGCACCCCGGTCCGGCCCGGAGCACGGGTCCGGCCAAGGCCCCGGTTTTTCAGACTTAGCGGGACCTTCCCCAGTAAGGCCCTGCAAGGTGCCTCTTTCACAACCTTTGACCAAGATTTCGAACTATGAACTATTTTCGCCGCATAAGCCGAAAAATAGCCGTACTCGTGCAGACGGACAAGCAGCAAGACCTCATTTTCAGCGCAGAACTTCACATTTATTGCCGACACCGGTAGCGACATCCTGTGGGTATGCGATGCAAATTCCCCTCCCTCGAACATTTCTCGTCAGCCATACCCGTCTGTGAAGCGTCATTTCTTTCGTTCCAAGTGAGCTCTTTCTCTAAGTGACAGTTCGGCTTAGCAGGAAAACAACGCGTGATTGGTATCCTATGGCCTATTCTTGCCGTTTTCAGCGATTCTTCGACGTTCTCGAGCGACGGCAGGAATTTTTCAATCTCCTATGGCAGCGGGACAACGTCCGGAATCACTGGTTTCGACGTTTTCCAGGTAAATAACGTGTCTTCGTCCGTTTCTCGGCGATTGCTTTACGGCGCTACTGCATAAATTTGCGTTTTTATTTCGATTTCTTTTTTTTTGTTCGGCTTGCGCTTTTTTTGTTATTAAGATAAGAGTTCGGTTGGTGGTCTACGCAAAAATGCACAGCCCTTCTTCCGGCACAACTAAGGCCAGCAATAATTTTAAAACAACTATACGATTAAACTGCTTTGCAGTTCGGGCCGTTCCAAATCCAAAAGCAGAAGTTTGGTGTCACGAATTTGCTCGACGCTGCATTGAACGAAATGCCCTTTGATGGTATATTTGGACATGGACCGGATCTCACCGATCAGTTCTTCAATGGCTCGACCGTCATGGGCAACCTCTTGTCGCAGCTCGACCGCAAAATGTTCACTTTGTGGTATCGCAAGTAAGGGACGGGGGGGGATAGCTGGACGAGGCGCGCAAAATATTTGGACGAGATGAATATACACATGAATATTTTAGAGGAAATCTAACAGACCGATAGAATGCGATAACTTCGCTTTAGGCAACCAACGATAAAGGCTGGCGAAAACGGCGGCCGCATCACGTATGGCGGTTTTGACACCGAAAACTGCGCTTCCAGATGGAACTTCTACCCGGTTATAACCGGCTTCGGATGGTCTCTCCTCGTGAAATTTCGGTGGGTCCCGATGGAAGCATTTTTTCGTTATACCTCTTGGAAATGTTTGCCACACGTGCAGGTTCAACTTCGGCAAGTATGTGTACGAAGCGAAGACCAAGGCCATCTACAGCGACAGCGGTGATCCCGCCATTGCAGCCCCTACGCAGGCGATTCAGCCAATAGTCCTCGCCACTGGTGCTGAGTACGACTTCAAGAACGACATCTACATAGCGAGCTGCAAACAGCGGAGGAACCTGCCGGATTTGATCTTTACCTTCGGCGAGGACAAGTATACGATTCCCGTCAGCGAACTGCTAGTAGATGTAGGTAGATCGGAGAGACGAATTTCTCCTTGGTGGATGGAGCTTATGCTGGCGCTCGTGTGCTCGCTGTGCCCACACTTGATACTGAAGATCGACATTCGTACAGACGGTACGAACGGTACGTGGTTTCCGTCCTGGACGGAAACCACTGGCAGTACATACTGGAAACCACGTACTCCGTACTGGCAGTACGGAGTACGGTACGCTCCAGTTTTCTTGACATTTTAGCACTAGCGCGGCCCGTACTACGGCCGTACCGTACCGTGCTACCTCCCGTATCGTACTCCGTACCGTATG